>BMAO01030487.1:0-18577 GCA_019973975.1 Trichonephila clavata
TCTATTTGTTTTTAATAGCATTAATGTTTGATTTAGCATAGTTGTGAAAATATTTATTCCAAAGATCGCATTTATGTATTTACATTATACTCGGAAACCTTATTTAAATTTCTGAACATTGATTCTCAGGAAAGATTTCAGTCGAGCAATTTATTTAATATAATATACCAGCATAATTAATATAAGTAGAATGTAAATAAAATAATTTATAAATACAAATATATTATGTAGTTCTTAAATTCATAATAGGCATAATATATTTAATTAGAAATCTGCTTGCTTTCGATTCCATTATGTTGTTGTTGCCAATGCCACCTGCTTGACGGTGTCAGATCGAGTCCCACAAAATTCATCGTGGTAAGGGGTAGATGTAGGCCTGTCGTTAGTTTTTAGATTTGAGCACCATGCAGGTGACAGCACGATTTGGCTCGATTCATACACGATAGATGGCGACACCACCTATCTCCACCTCCACAATTTAGGCATAGAACTGGAGGGGTGGGAAATATTCTACAGCCCCTTGCTCCCGTAGATTCTGCTGCGACCACCCACAAGACTTTTGGACCTACTGATTTAAAAAGCATGTACTCCGTGTATGCTCAGAGGGTATTTGGTGGCATCGAACCCAGGATTTCCAGTCTGGAGTCCGATGCTCTAACCACTACTCTACCCATGGCTCTCATCCATTATAAATATAGTAAAAAATTAATTTTCAAACTCTATATGTGTTGGGAGTGGGCGGAATCAGTCAGTAGATAACAAACGCGGGACACGTCGAATCAAGAATTATTTGTTGTTTCAAAACGACGAACATAAGTAAAATAAGTATTGCTGAAAACTCTGAATATTAGGAAATTCATATTTCCCCGTTGGGTGTTACTCCCGGGACTCGCGACCGGTCGGTCGAATTTGAGGATCAGGAAATGCGAGGCGAGCTAACATGCATACATACGTAGAATATATCAATTTTATTTAGAATAATTTTTAAGAAGAAAACCAGAATGTAAGTTAAGAGTTCAGTTTAATTAGACTTTATCCCCCTCACAGTGTGTAAGTGGCCACAATGGTCGTGATTTTGACTACACGGCTACCACGGCCATACTAAAAGAATTAATGATTGATACAGAATTGGGAATTAAATAGTTTTAAAACGTACTTGGCACAGTGCCTCATTAATTGGATTTATGATTTAATTATCATAATACTTTTGAAGAGTTCTACACTGTGAATAATTATTTTAAAGCCAAAGAACTGTTGAATATGAAGAAGTCAAGAGGAAATAACGTTGGTGTTTAAGCCGAGAGACACAAGAAAAACTTTTAATATAGAATTTTTAAAAATATTTTAAATATAGGAAAGAATGCATGAGACAATTTTCAAAAATTTAAGACTGCATAATCAGTACTAAAAATGATATATAAAAACGTATTGTGTGTGTGCATATGGACTATTTTTTAAATTTTATTCTCTTGCATACCAGACTGCACTTTCTAGTATCCCAAGAAATTCCAGATTTGAGCCAGATGCGTGACCTTGATGCTGCGGCGTACATTTCATTTTTCATTTTGACGCTGACTAAGGCGCACGTTCGTTTGTGTTTCGTTTCTCTTTCCAAAGTTTGTATAACACACACACACACACACACACACACACACACACACACCACACACACACACACACACACACACACACACACACACACACACACACACACACACACACACACACACACACACACACACACACACACACACACACACACACACACACACACACACACTTCTGTAACGCATGTTGAAAAGCTTTTTGTTCCAAGGAACATTTCGAGCAATATCACAAAGATCTGTAATTTTAATTTTAAATTATATATTTTTTCAAATTTTTGACATATTGTAACTTAAATTTTGTAATTTTATACAACCTTAATAAAAGAAAATCTACCTTACAATGTTTACTGTGCTGGTTACACTGGTTGTACACCTAAATAAGCCATGTGTCCATATGAGGTTACAATGGGATTTTGCCCTATTTATAACATGTATCCACTAGCGGTTACATAGCAGAGGGTTAGTTATTACATTAAAATATATAAAACTGCACACAAATACGATTTTTTTTTCTAAAGATTATCATGTTAATTAATAACGAAATATCGTCATAAGCACTTAAAAGAAAGAACTCTTTTCTCGTTTTTTTTGTTAGATGAAAGCTGTTTGGCATTTCACTCTTGCTTAAAACGATCTAAAGGTAATAAAGACTTTCAATGTTACGTTGACTGAAAATTTTACATGATGTAGCTTAAAAATTCCGAAGTTTCAAAAATAAACAGACTCATTTATTTAACAGCAGACGATTATATTGCCATATTTATCAAGCTGTTCGCTTAATGTGAACCAAGTAGAAAAATACGAGATACACTTAATGGAAAAGTATTAAGAAATAAATATATTTGTATTAATCATAATTAAAACATTTAAAACATGAAAAGAAAAATAAATAAAAGTAATAAATGGAAAAATAAAGGAAGATATATTTATAATAACCAAAAAATAACCTCATGAATTAAGCCTATTAGGTTCCTTTAGAGATAATTAAATTTTTCCTATGAATTTGTTTAGTGAAAAATATACTCGCAATTACTAAATTAAAGTTTTCCAAAATATTTTTATTGTTAGTAAATTACCTTGTGTGATAAATGGTTCCTTGTTTGATGTTAACAGATTTTTTAAAAAATTAATACCTTTTTATATATTTTTCTTTTATCTGAACTACAAACAAAAAATTAAATTAGTACCTTGTAACAGATTAAAATAATATAGCATTATTTACGTTATAAACAACATCAAATATTTTTAAATTTTATTAAAAATTTATCATTTGCAAACTTTTTTTTCACTGCAGCTCGATTACCATTAAATTATCTTGCTCGTAAATTGTTAGGAAAAATAAATATTTAAAAAAAACATTCTGCTCAATAGAATTAAAATGATTTATGAAGAAAAGGAATGAATTTATTCAATGAAAATGAATGACTATCTTTTCAAAAGAATGCTTTACTTTTAATTAAAATGTAAAGTAATTGAAGAGCCACTTTATTTTATTTCACCCTGACTTAATTTTCTTTAGCTTGAGAAAATTGATTGGATTTAAGTTAAAATTTTTTCTCAATTATCCGATTAAATCAAATTAGATTACTTTTTACTCCTATAATAGAAAATAATAGACAGTTTCTATTTTTCAAATAATTTTTCTGATTTTGGTAGATTAATCTAGTTTTAGACTCAAAATAAAATTACTTTAAATAAAGATGTCCCTAAGTTGACAGAAACTCAATAAGGTGTTATTACCTTATCATTTAATGAAAAGAACAACAAAAAAGTAGAGGAAAAAACCAGTGAATAATAAACACAAGCACAGTTATGAATCTTTTTTTGGTCGAATGTATGTGATTTATTTGGTATTGAAAATAACATTGTTATGTTTAAGTGTTATAGTACTTAAGATCATATGCACATAAGAATACTTTTAATTTTCCATTTTATTTTAGATAAGAACACACTCTGAAACAAAATGATAAGAATTTTGTACAAAATAAAAATAAAAGAATGTAGAAATGAATCATTTTTATGCCAATAAAATAGCTATACAAAATTTGAAATTGAATGAAGAGAAACAAAAAATAGAATAACTTGAATTTTTAAGGGAAAAAAAAGTAAAAATTCAAACAGTTGCATATTATTGTGAAAAACTGTTATTTTTTCGATAATATATCACGGTTGTTGTTGATTTATTCCACCTGATGTAGCTACTGGCTAAAACAGGTCCCTGTGTGTGAACCCTAGAATCCTCAAAAAATCATAAACCAGAAGAGGATTGGAGCGCATGTCCTCCTTGTCAAGACCCGCACAGACCTTGCATTGAGTGACAGTTGGTGCATATTAAGAATACCAGACATATATATCATACACATTCAAAAAAATCGGATTTTCAATTTTAGTATTACAAAATAGTGCCTATTTTTTTAATATAAAAATATATAACTCTTGTATGTGTGTTCGTTGACAAAAAACCCTTACAGTATGAAAAAAGTAATTGCTGAAAATGAAAACAAACGACCACGGCTCCCTTGGCACATTTTAAAAGATAGTTCCTATTGTGTGTAATGAATGTAAACCACAATTATTTGTATTTAATAGAAATGGAAAATAATATTTTTCCCTTTTTAATGATTAATTTTATTTGAAAAAACTAGTTTTACATGAAAAAATAGGAAAAGATTAATATTTTCAAAATTTCAAAGTTATATGGTTCTTTTCAGAGAAATTAATACAATTATTTTATCAAGAAACAATTTTACTAAGTTTTGTTCATTAATTTATATGTGTATATAAAATATTTTGTATATTCTAGAAATATTTTTATAAAAAATGGTACCTATATGTAAATACGTTTAATAAAATTATGTTCATGCTCAGATATAACAAAGTAATAAAGACATTTAAATTTAAAAATACTTTTGTAATTCTAGAGAATGCTTAAAGAATCACTTCAAAGTTTTTAAAAATAGACAGAAAAAATATTGAGATAAAAAATATGTGAAAACATTGCTACTTTTAAATTTTTCACTTTTTCTCCAAAGCATAATTTTTTGCCTCTTGTACACTTTAATAATAATAAAAAAAAACTATTGCACTATATGGTTTCAAATTTTACATACTTCTTTTAAGGATATCTATGCATATAGTGTGACGTTTGATTCAATAATGGTAGCGTGTTTGAAATACAATAATTTAGTTTAATTAAGTCACAGCTATTATTTACATTAATATACAAGTTTTCACTATGAGATGATTTTAGAGTCCAAAATAATTTTGTGAGGGAGGGATCTTGTTGATGTCTTTCCATGCGAAGTTTCGCTGTCCACTCTTTATCGGCGGTTGACTGACCTCCACGCGTCCCCTTTCACATCCCACATCCGGTGGTGGCGAAATGCTTCCCCTCGGGTCAAAGGTTGCAGGGGCTAATTAAGACACGTCCGTCGCAGTATATTAGCGACTGCAGGTGTTTTTGCACGTGTGGTCATCATTCTTCTAAAAACTGACCCGGCCGTGGGAAGCAAGTCCCAGATGTCCAAAAGGGGTCCACATACGTCACAATAGCAAATCTAATTGTTTTTAGTCTAAGTAGTATGTAGTTTTTTTAAAAAATAGTTTCATGGTAATATTTAGTTAACGTTAATAATCCTCCCTATATTAATAAATATAGGGGTCAAAATTAAAATTTTCAAAACTACAAAGTTTTATAATTTTTTCAAAGAAACTATACTAATATTTTACTAAAAAAATAAATTCACTATATTTTATGTATTGTTTTATGTGTGTGCGAAAATTATTTAACATATTTAAGAAATATTTTTTAAAAAAAAATGGTCCCTAAACATAAGTATGTATTATATGATCTCAAAAATTGTGTCCAAATTTCAAAGTCTTCACTTCATTGGAAAAGGTTTTAAAATAATATTATTCCTATATATATAGCTAAGATTTCTGTATAGAGCCAGAACAAAAATTTTTGAACTACATAAGTTACCAGCGGATTTTCTCATATTTTGAATCAGAGTAAAGAGAAATGCTTACAAAAAACACCGTTCATTATTTCAACTGATAATAATGTGAAATTTTTAAAAAATTCCATTTCAGGCTCTGAAAAGATCTTAGCTATTATATACTTGTATACAGTCAAAATATTATTATTATAGAAGCATTTTTCCATGAAAAAAAATGTTTTAAAAAGTCATTTCTTCTTTTGGGGCCAAAAAATTGTATTTAAACAATTTTTTTTTGTAATAGTATTCTTAAAACAATTTTATACGTATGTTCTTGACCAACTATCACTAAACATCAGAAAGATATTCATATACATTCTTTTCAAAATCACGGTTCCGAGCATAATCCGATCTTAAAAATGTTTCTGGCAACAGATTTTTAAGAGATTATACAAAACAATTTTTTTTATGAATAGAATTCTTCATATAAATTAATATCTGCTTTTTTATTTTTAAATCTATGTTTATTTACATTTAGCTTTAATTAGTTTCTTATTTAAATTCCAGTTTTAATTTATTTTGTAGTTTTTCTCTATAAATAAAAGATGCCTAATTTACAAAATTTTGGTGAAAATTTAATTTGTCAGGGTTAGAAAATGCAAGTGTTGTCGCCTACAGCTCGTTGTTCTGAAACGATATAACATAAGAAAAATAAAGAAAACTAGGTTGGAAATAAGCTATATATTATTTACTAGGTTTGGAAACTGCTCCCATATCCAATACGGTTTTCATTGAACATATTCTTCAGAAGTAATCTTTCTTTTTGAGAAGAAAATTCTCTTCGGTTTGAATCGAATACAGTTTTGTTATTGATTCTATATTTTTTTTGGAAAAGTGGATAGATTTTTTGTGATGTTTTCTATGAATATACACATATTTTTTTTTAAAAAAAAAGAACTTTGGAGCAAACCGAAATAAAATAAAATGAAACTGTGGATTTCGTGCATGTGCTGAACGAAATTTGAAATATATTTTAATAAAAGTCAAAATATGGTATATTTTCAGAAATATATAATATTTTGTGTCTATATATCTAAACAAAAATACAAAACCAATTCTCACGAATGGATGGATAGGGGAGTTGTTTGAAAAAGCAATTCTTCTGCAAGTCTAAGAACCTATTCTGTGGGCTCTCGATTTAAGAAAAAAAGTGAAACAGTAGTCTTATTTACTCAGTACATCATCTTGGTTCATCTGGATATCATTATGTACACTCGCGGGAAGCTAAAGATCGAATTTCAGAAGTTAGGGGGAAAAAATGTAGCAGATTGTTTTTCATATTGTATATAAATAAATATAACATATTATAAAATTAAAATTAAAATCGGTTTTATTGTAATTTTTTTAAGAATACAGGCAGGCAATTCAAAATTCTGCTAACAAATTGGAGGATGGAAGCATAAAAATGTCGCTCTGGAACATAACACTTAAAAGTTGTGAATAATCCTTATTTTGCTTCTGAGAGTTACGTCAATTATCATTCAATCAATATTTGAGGATGGAATTCTGAATGGTTTTTTTCCTTTACTTTATTAAACTTTCGAGCACCATACATATTTTTTAAAAAAAATCCTACTTTCAATTACCCTGATACATTTTTATTTTTCTAAGTTATTAAAGATATTTTTTCATTTTAACGTTCATGTGGATTAAGGAAAAAAAATAGTGCGTTACGGGTTCTATCCATGGTTCTTCTAATAATTCTCTTGGGAAATTCTTAACGGTATTTTAAAACTGCCTACCATAGAGATAACTTGATTTTATGCAAATATAAGTGCTATTTAACCCTGACAATGACTGTGTTAGAGTTAGTCGTGAATCGTTTGTCGAGAGTCGTTAGTCCTAACGCTATCATCCAAGTAAGAACTGCCATTCGGAAAAATGGAAATAATATAGAAGTAGTTTAGGAAGGATCCGGCAAATGATCTACAATCAGGTCAAGAGATAACTGTCTATTTGATAATCTTATAAACTTAGATTTAGAAACTAGTTAGGATTGTTCCCACGGTTATTACATGGATTAATCATAAGTTGATCAGTCACAAAAACAGCAATTATATTTATAACAATGTCTGCTTCTCCGGTGTCCCAAACTGCACCTGCAACCTACGGGTTGATTCTCATGTTGTCAGTCGAAGGGAAAACGCTAGTTATTATTAAGTTAACGTTGAATACTTCTTAACAAAGAGGATTATATTTAAAAAATAAATAAATGAGACTTTTTTTATCATCGAAAAGCCTCAGAGTCAGCTCAGAGATGATCTCGATATTTCAAAAACAAATTTAACAAACACACAAAAATGATACAATATTAATCTCTATTCAGTTGCACTTATTTTTGCCATCTGTTTTTGAATATTTATTGATAGTGATGCAAAAAAACTTTCTTTTTTGTGTAGCCTGAAGAACAAATTGTTAAATCTGAACTTCTTGGTGGTTATATGTTAAGAGCGGGGTCGTCATTAAGTCTGCGACTAAGCCATCATTGCGGAAATTTGTAATTTAAATTGCACCTGTTCCATTATGCTGGAAAATAAAGCTTTCAGCTTGTTCTACCAGCGAGAACAATCAAATGACTAACATATCCAAGCAATGGCAGCAGTAATTTGGTGCAAGGATTGGATCGAAAATTTTGTGATAAGTACGACAGAAAACTTACTAACATTCGGTGACGTATTAACTTTCACTTCAATGGCTGTATAATGATTAATTGTATCTCGTATTTGAGTGCTATATTTGTTGATTTTACCGCTAGTGTGAATCACGAGGACAAGCTTAAATATGAAGATATTACTTTTTTCGATCTCAAAAAGAAAAAATGTGCAAAAATTGATTCTGTATCTTATTTTTTATCATTTTACCTAAGACCTGTAACTTGAAAGGTTTGAAAAAAAAATAGCTTTCTCAATACTTTTCTTATCAATCGCATGAAGATTTTATCTGCCTTACTCTAAATGCTAGTTGAATAATTTCCACATTCTCCTCAGACACACGCGTATGACCAGAAATTTTGTCTTTGTCATTTAAATAAAACCGAAGAATCTTAAGTCCATCTATTAAAAGGAAAAATTTTTCGTTAATAATCTTAAGAAAATCATTTCTAAAAAGTTCAGTAACACAGAATATAATGTCATTCCATTATTCACTCGACTTGAAATCCCATTATCAACTGTAACAGTTAGAATGACAGAAGCGTTCAAAGCTGTAACGCTATCTCTTTCTAAATAAATACGTTATAGACATCTCTTTCACTAAGATTTATAGAATACTAAGCTCCCTTGTTTTGTATAACCCAGCGTTTCTCGAACTGTATATAGTGCGCTTCTCTGGGGGGGGGCGTGATAATCCTACCAGGGGACGCGAACATATTAAAACTTTAAAAATAAAAGATTTAAAATAATTATTAATTACTGAAATGAATCAAAACAAAATACATTCTGAAATATTAAAAAACCCACATTTATACAATGATATAACATACTAATAGATGCATCAGTACTGCACAATACATTTGATTACATGTTCAACTAAGAAAAACAAGTTTTTAACAATTATCAGTGACTCCATGAGCTTGTCATATACAAAATTATATGCAAAATTTAATACTTATCATGATAATTTGTACAATTTATAATTAAAGTTGTGTTGTAGCTTTAACGTCAAAGTATTCTTGAATTCAATACATTATTATTGTATGGATGGGCGCCCTGAAAATTACGATTGAAGATTGGGTGGCAAACATTGAAAGCTCGAGAAGCACTGGTGTAAACCTTTTTAAGTAGAGTATTTTTTTTTGTAAACTACTTGTATATATTAAACAGAATATTTAGTGTTTGATTTTATTAGAAATTTGATAATAATCAACCCAAATTATTCTTTCCCATCAGATTTTGATATATTTTTAAAGTGTTTATCTCTTCAAATTGGAAAGAGTCGCTAAATATATTGTATAAAATATAAATATGTTGTAAAAGTATAAATATAGATAAATAAATATACTGTAAAAGTATAAATATAGATATATAAATATATTGTAAAAGTATAAATATAGATATATAAATATATTGTAAGAAATATAGACACACATATTGTAGATGAAATGTACGTTTTAACATTACATTGCAGAAAAAACAAAATATTTTTCATTAATTTTTATCATACAAATGATTGAGTATTATATTTTGCGCAGACTATGCTTCAAACTATGACTCAAAAATTCTCAGTGATAATTTATTACAATAATGAACATTCTTCAGTATAAATTTACTTAGATATTTAAGACTTAATGCTCTTATATCAGTGATACTTTTGTTCAATCTAAAGTCTAAACGAAAAAAAATATTAAAAAAAATAAAAATGATGAAAAAATATTTTAGAAAAAACGTAAGTGAAATAATCACACACAAAAAAAATATGAACTCAAATAAACAAAAAAAAATAACAAAAGAATAAAAAGAAAGATATACTTCTTACAAAAAGAAACGAAAAAATTGAAAAAAGAAACTTTTGAAATACTGATTTGATATTTATTAAATAAAAATCTTTCTCAGAAAAATATCAATCTCTCGTAAGCTTAGGATGAGAAATGAAAAAGACATTAACGAGTGTTTTAAAAAAGAATTTTATTTCTTAGATTTCTTTGATTTCGTTGCATTGTCTTGAGATGTTCTTATAAAATGGACGTGATGAGACTTCTATGTTTCTGAGTAAGAGTTACAAAAATCTTATTTTTAACATATTGGACATGAAATTAAAAATATGTACTTTGACACATTAACATATATTTGAGTTATTCCTTTTTAAAATCAAGGTTATTTTTATTATTAAAATTTAAATTACTTTAAAATCTTATTGATATAGATAGAAAGAAAAAGGAAAATTTTTATTGCAAATAAATTTTTTTTCCTCTCGTTAAGATAGTAAAGGTGTGTTGCAGATTTTCCGATATTAATGAACTAAAAATATTGATTAAGAGTCAATGTAACAGTTATGAAACCACTTCGTTATGTAATAGCAAGACTCCTCCCCTTTTCTGTTAACCTCAGAACCTTTAAGAGATATGCTTCATATTATTAAGTTTCAGTTAAAATATTTTAAAATGCATTGATCAAAATAGTTAATTCTTATGCTGATAAATCATTTATTTTGAAAAATAAAACTTTATTTAATTAAGATATGAAACAGCATTTATATTTTTAAAATCTAGATTAAAGAGTTTATATAAGCATTAATTCTCTTTTATAAAATTAAATACAAAACTATTTTGCGTCAGTTTTCACCTTCCTTTTTTAGAGCATCGTATAAAAATCAAGCTTAGAAGTGAACTTTCGAGGAAAAAATGCTAAAAAAAAAAAAAAAAATTAAATGCTTGAAGGTTGAAAATACTCAGTTACAAATATTGCAAAAAAGGATTTTAATCTTTAGCAACTTTTCCCTCTCTTTGGGTAATAAAACTGTTTACATATAAATTCAAAAATTATTAACAAAGAGTATTGCTATGATGTTTCTTTTTCCTTATTAACTACAAGGTAATAGAAATAGTTTAACATCAAAACATGAACGCGATATAACCAGTTTATTTAATCAAATACATAAGTGGACAATAGATAAGGAGGCAAAAAATTTCATGTAAAATTTGCTTTGTTTTAACTCTTCTCAATAAGATAAAAGTAAGTTCTCTTATTATTAAGGTTCCAAATATATTTTGAAGTACTTGAAAAGTAATACTTCTTATCTGTATAAAGAATAATTCTAATTTGTTACTTTATTTCACAATTCAAGTAATAAGATTGAAGAGAAGTTCTTTTGGTGATTTCGAAAAAAAGTCCTTAAGGTTTTTTTTATGCACACACATACATAATATATGGAGTTCAAGAATTTTGTCAGGATAGTGAATTTCCATGACAGTTTCAGAAACTTTTAATTTTGATTTGAGTGAGTGTGTTTCTAGGTACGATAGAGAAATAAGTGTATCTGATAATAATGTATCGTAACCTAAAAGTGTTAGACAGTTTGCAAAAATTTACATGCGGTTCCGGGAATGCTTTTCCAATTTTCATGCTGTAATCTCAGATTGATTCGAATTTAAAATGGTTTGAATCAGATCCTTGCATTTTTAGTGATCTGTAGTTGGCAACCCCTTAATACAAATAAGAACGGGTATAAATATACAACTGTACATGACGTTTTGTATGTATGCTTTTGATAAATTCGAGATGAGAGATCGGGAAATAATATGGGTATGCATGGAATCAGGTTCAAATTTACATTTTCCTGTTAATATTTTTGTTTCAGGAATATTTTAATTTTATTTTACTCTAGTGAAGAGTATCATGGCTTTGATTCTTAACAAATCTTTTTTTTAAAAAAGAAATCCTGATCTCAAAACTCTTTGCCTGGTAAACATTTCTTTGCTAAAGATGTTTTACACACTCTCGTCGTGATAAAAACAAACAAAAATGTAGAACTTGTCTCAGAAATGTTCTGTAAGCTAGAGAAGAACACAAAGCTTCAAAAGATTAATAAGAATTTCCCTACAATAAATGGAAAAAGAATTTTTACTTTTATCCATAGAACCTTGGATTTTGCAAACAATTCCGAATTCCAATAAAAAATTAATGTACCATGTGTATTAAATTTTAAACATCTATATATGCAAATGTGGAAGTATTTTATTCCGGAAAGCTGCTATATAATTCTGAATGAGTAATTTGTAACTGAAAATTCTACCTGGTGTAACGAGCATCTATATATGGAAACAATACAAGTAATCCAAAATGAAGCTTTCTGATAAACTCCTCATCAGCATAAGGAGAAAATCAGTTAATCGGAGCTAGAAAAAAAAATCTTTGATTTCCTACTTAAATGTCCATTAAATTAACCTTTGTTAATAAAGAGTAATTTGTGCCAGAACGCATTATATGCGATCGTTATAGAACACTGATATCCATTTTTGGTGTAGGTAGAGCAATACCACACAAAGATATTACTCCGATATTTTCTGGATCAGATCTTTTTACCAATTCTGTGGTAAATCCCAATTGTCTGTGTCTATAGGTTATAACAGATGTCATATAGGTTAAATGTGTGGGTCTCTAACTTAGAGTACTTGATTTTTCAATCGCTAGCATATTCACATTTAGAATTCTAAGGTAAGTAAATGATGAAATAGTGTTATTGTGATCATGAGAAATGAATTTTACTGCGTAAATTAGGAATCTACAGAGTTAATTTTATCACACTAGTCAATGTTTTTAAAAATTAAGAACATTTAGAAACCCCGTGCAACACACAATGTATCACATGGGGCTTGTATATAAAGGAAATATCACAAAACAAACATCGATGCCTTCTCCCGGATTCGAACCCAGTCCGACGCACCGCAGTCAGCATCACTAACCTCTGTACCGATGGATGGCAAAATAATCAATTTATGTTGAATTATTTTTTAGATCTACCAATTTTCAAAAGCTGCATCACTAGATTCAATTTTTTAGTATAAACGTTACAATATCTGAACCGAACTTTGTACCTTCTCAGATCAGTAGAATGCGTCAGTATTGGATAATTTCGAATATTTGATACTGCAGAAACAAATACTACTTTGCCATTCTGTGAAGGTTTTAATAAACTATATAACAAATTCTTGTGAGTGAATTCTTAGTATTACCCTGTATGTAAAAACTGAAATTCAATGAGAATAAAATAGTTATGTACAGCATAAAACCGGCAAACCTTTTCCTATAAAGAACATATATCTTTCTTTTAATTCTTAAAGCTTTTATATTTAAAAACCTAAGTTTCATTATTTTCGCTCTGCTTTCAATGACAATTTTCATTCGAATAAAACGCACCTCATTTACCAAATGTGTTCAAGCACAAATGATGTTATTTTATAGAATTTTCTGAAAGCTTGCCGAAAAAACCTGCACGAGTTATTACTAAGGTGAATTGAATCGATATTTGTAAAATTTGCTGTCGTGCAAAGAATTCAAATTGAGTGCTTTATGATTTCCATATCATCATTATGATGAACTTGCATTGCTTTATAAACTATCTTTATCCCTTCTATGTTTGATTTTGTTTTTATAAATGAATGCATTTTTTTGTTCTGTTTGGAGAGTCAAGAAGAAAAATATTTATCGAAGTTCCACAGAGCATAAGTTCATTTTCTGTTTTCTGGTTGGTGCATTAAACATGCTATGAGATCAAGTAAAGAAATTCATTTGTTCGTAAAAATAAGGAAAAAAAGTTCTGATTTTTTTTTGTCACTGCTGTCTGATATTAAAAATAATTATTCAAATTTTTTTTATTATTTGGGAAGATTAAGAATCTAGAAATAAATTTTTGATTGAGAACAGGAATATTATTATGAACTTCAGTATAATTGTTGCTTTGAAAAATCTTTACTCTAAAATCTTCAAGTATTTTTTCTATTATTTTTGGATTAAATGCAGCAATGTATATGCTTTGGCGTTGCACTTTTGGTTTTAGAAGAAAAAGAAGTTTGAAAAGCAAAAGTCTACATCAGAGTTTGTTAGTCGTTGTGAACTGAGAAGATGTAACAACAAAAAATAAAAAGGAAATCAAGCTATTAAAACTCTTTATTTAATGGGTCTAATTTATAGCAACTTCTATTAAGTGGAAATTTCAAGTTTTTACAGGTTGTGAAAGTAAACATCTATGCAGTAAGAGACAAGCAAGGAAAACAAGAATGAGGCTAAAATTATTTACATGTTCATATATCATAATATCAAAACATATAATATATAAAATATTATAAATGTAATCATAATATTACGAAATATTATAACTATTGTTATAATATCATAAAATATTACAATTACTATCATAATATTATAAAAATTATAACTATTATCACAATATCATAAAATATTATAAGTATTATCATAATATCATACAATTTTATAAATATTGCCATAATATCATTACATATTATAAATATTATAATAAAATCAGAAAGTATTGTAAATATTATCATATCATAAAATATGGTAAATATTATCATAATATCATAAAATATTATAAGTATTATCATAATATCATACAAATTTATAAATATTGCCATAATATCATTAAATATTATAAACATTATAATAAAATCAGAAAGTATTGTAAATATTATCATATCATAAAATATGGTAAATATTATCATAATATCATAAAATATTATAAGTATTAGCATAAAATGTTATAAATATTATCATGAGATAATATATTATATAAATTTATCATAAGTATATATATATATATATACACTTACTATTTCTATAGTAGCTTCCAGAAACATGTTAGTTTATATTTCAAAGGCATTGAGATATTAGATGAAAAAGAATAAAGCATCGTTTTAGTTATAAATTTCTCAGCTACAAAAAAAAAAAAAAAGAGACTGTTGTTTTTATTCATTTTATAAAAGTGGAACCTTATCACTCTTTTCAAATTTTATGGTAATCATATATTGTATCAATAACACAATAATAGAGCTCTTGAAGCTAAAACTGTTCTTTCAAACCTTCGCATGACCCTCTAAGACGCAGCCCTCAATAAACATCTCCTTTACCAAAGGATTGGATGAGTCGCGGAATACAACATGCCTCTTACCAACGGCTATTCATAAGTCCTGACTTGACACTTTGTGATTCTTCCTGTGGGGTACTTAAAGGACAAGGTATTCTCAACCTTTCCTCTCAATCTAGCAGAATTGAAACAATGTATTCAACTGCTAGAGAGATTTAGATATCTTAATACATGTTTGGGCAGAAATGGATTACCAATGTGTGTTGTGCAACTAAGGATCACACATAAAACATCTGTGACTGTCTCCAACAAAACTTAAAATTATCCCATGCAATTCTGTAAAAGTAGCATTAAATATCTTAAATTGATCTTTATTTATAACGCTTTGAAACTGCATATTTTTCTTTGAATCACTCTGAATAACAAAATAAATAAAATCATTTTGTTAACAAAAACACTCAATCAAATTACCATCTACTTTCCTATCTTCTTGACGCTAATTTTTCTTCCTGAAAATGATTTTGAGGAGCTTGCCAACTTCCACTACAATAAAAGGAGTAATTTAAATTTTCTTTAATAAAAAAACTTATAAAATTATCTGGATATGAATAAAAAATAAACTTAAATAATCCTATTTCCAAAACAGTAAGATAAAATACGAAGACAAAGTACCTTCTAGTAACTTCATAATTTCCTGATCGTAAATCAGGAATGGGACTAACAGATTTTGAAAATTTCGTATTCTGCAGTTCTGAGAGGAGACTGTCTTTGCCATTAATATAATTCACTGTAAAAAGGTTTAAATAAATACCATTGAATAAATAACATATGTAGTTCGCATATCATATAGTAAAAACAAATATAAAGCCAAAATCTAAATTTTATTGGCTTATGGCGAGATATTTATTTGGTATTTTGAAAAATACTTTTACTAATTGATATTTTATATTTAATAATACTGATAGGATGACACATAGTGATCAATTTCTTTAAAACATCAAGAACTTCTCAATTTTAACAAACAGATAGTAAATAAACTTAATGTCCTTTTTTTCAATAAAAAAAAAAAAATTGCAAAAATGATTTAATACATAAGAATTTTTAAATAGTTTGCATAAAATGATGCAGAAATTATGTCACTAAAAAATTTTACTATCAAACTTTTTATTAAAACATAAACAATGAAGGAAATTTTATTTCTATAATTATCCAGTCGAAATGAAAATAATACTGTTTAATGTAATATCAGACATATACACATTTACTACAGACACTTTATTTTAAACACTTAAAATAAGTAACATTCAATCTATTTCACTGACCATCGGCCAATTTGCTTCGTCATCTCTCTCCATCTTAGCACCAGGTCTGCAGATGTGCTTGGGAGGCGGATTTCAAATATATACATAGGTCTGCTATGAAAGCCAGCACATTGGAACTATGGAAGGTGCATGTAGACCATATCTTCCAGAGAAAGGCATAAATATCTTGGGGAGGTGCTCTTGACAAATTTCTGAACTAATTGCAAATTGTAAACGGAATCGGCTAAACTCATTGGGTCATGCAAATGAATATCTAATGAAGAGAAAGGAATATATATATATATATATATATATATACATACTGTTTGTACAAAGTTAATAATCCCAAACTTTTATAGAATATAGTAATTTCCTCACTCATTAATTAATAATTACTATTATACAAGATAAAACAAAATTTTTATTGCATTCAAATGTTTTAAAAACTAAATGCAATAATTTGTACCCAGAACAGACTTGGAAAATTAAACATTATTTAAAATTAATCTTGTATGAAAAATAAATAGGAGAGAATAGTATACAGTTTATTTTTAAAAATTAAAAAGTGCTGTAAGTGTACATTTAGAAATAATTGCGGAATATCAATGTCTGTTTCTTGTAAGCATTTAACAAGTGCATTCCAGTAGCTTTAAAAAATGCTTAAGCTCTCTGTATAATTGATAATATACAAGTAGCACCATAGATAATTATATATATATTTTTTTATAAAAACAAATTCAATTATTTTTTGATATTGGGAAGAGTTAATACAGCATAAATTAAACTAAAAACAATCTTCATGAATCATTTTACACACATCTACAAACTAAGACACAACAACAAAGTGCCTTCTTACCTTGCCATTTGAAATACCTAGGACAATACAAACTAAGAAGAGCAGCTAAGCAACACCATCACTCAAGTCTCGAGATCTTGAGCAATGCTATGAAGAAGCATTACCTCGTTGCAGCTGTAAAAATAAACTAATATTCAAATAGTGCAAAAATAAATAAATACAATGCAACAGATGCTTAAATTAATATGAATCCTGCAATAACAATTTTTGTAAAAATATAAAAATATATAAGCAAAGCAACAATCAAGAAAGAGAAAATATAACATGAAATACAGTGAGCAAACTTGAGTTACTTTACAATGTAGAATGAAATTTAAATATCTGCTTACACTCATTTTTTTTATAAAAAAATAATAAATTATAGCTACAGAATTGTTGTTATACAAAAGAGGATATGCACAATATCCCAAGGAGATGAACTAATAAAAGCATAATACTTTCATTTATTCTAAACAATATGAAAATTATAATATATAACAATGCCAAAACTTATTACTAAATTAATAAATTTTTATTTACAAAATTATTTATTAATTTCATAAAAACAAGCATAGCATTCAATGTAATTAGACTTTGCATCAGAAAAGCTTAAATTATGTTACGAGTTATGAAATTGACTGCAATATTTTATGAGATATTATTTCAAAGGAAAGGTGATAATTCTGCAAAAGTTATAATATTTTTAAATCAATTTTACAGCTGTAAATGGCTAATTGCAAGTATTTTTTACTACAATAAACAATTTAATCCAAAATATGAAACAAATTTTTTTAAAAAAAATAAACAGCAATTTAATATACAAGTTAATTGATCAAAAGCAATGTTTTATGAATTTCATAAGGATTATGATTCCATGTGCATTATTTAGATCATGAAATGCAAATGTGAAACCAATATATTATCTTTAAACATTACAATAAATCAAGATACAAACTGATTTGAATATAATTTTTCTAAATCATATTAAAAAAATATTTCTACAGAAAAAATATTTCCTAAAAAGAATTTAAAAGGTAAATTTAATGGAAACATATAATGCAAGACTGGAAACACATATAGAATAATATGATCAAAGCAATAAAAGCAAAAACAAATATTCAAAGATAAGAGATTTTCATTGCTCTTATGTTTAAAAAAATGATACAATTTTATAAAAAATGGAAATTTAAGATAATAGGTAATTAATGCATCTTATAATCTTCATTTATTAGTTGAACTTTTATTTAAAAAATTAAGAGCACTTTTATTAAATTATGGTAAATTAGAAATGTGTGTGAT
>BMAO01030488.1:0-57859 GCA_019973975.1 Trichonephila clavata
TCCAATATACTTATGACATATTTTCAGAGAAACCTTCTCATGTAATGACTTTGAAGGAATCACTCGCACTATATCCAACTTTTCATTTTTCAATGTTTGTAAATTAGTATAATAATGGTTTTATAAATGTTTTATAACATTTTTTGCAAGACTTTTATAAGTTTACGTACACCTAACGTTTGCGTATCAATAACTTCAAGAGTAATAAATTTTCAGAAATAAAAAAAACTTCAAACAAAAATGTTTACAAGATATTTTTAAAGTGAATAAATTATTTCAATCTTGTTAAATTGAAATGAAATTTTAGAGCTTTAAAGAACGAATTAAAAAAAATATTGTTATTATATATGTCATGTTTTTTTTTTTTTTGAAATTTTTTAGGATGATAATACTTTTTATATTTAAACAAAAACTAACTTAAAACTGTTAAACATTTCTAAAAAATCATATTCTTACTACTTTTGGGACAAGCAAGTATATAAATACTTTTGACACACAACAAGTATATAAATTTAATCTCAATTAAGCTTGTTCAACTTGCAGTTCAGAGTGTCTACAACTTATCTCAAAGGAAACATGTAAATTTGTAAAATATTTGAGAATGTATCAATGAATAGCATTTAATAAACTAACTTTAAAAATAACATTATCTTTTCTCGAATTGTAACTAAGAATGACATTTAGTAGATTAACAATAAAGTCATAAAAAAATAAAATTATGGCATGCTTGCTTAACTTAAAAGGAATAGATTTTTATAATGCATTTATTCTCTAGGTATATGATATTTAAAATATCCATAAATAGTTAACACAATTATATTCTTAAAGTGTAAACGTTATTCAAACTAAATTATATGTTTACTAAACTTCAACATTCCACCCTCTTTTTAGCACCATAACAGATTCCTTACTTTTATTTCATTAGATATACATAGGTACAGTAAAAGAACAACAAATAGAAAAAGTAGATAATAGAAATAAAAATTTTACAAATGCTAAATTCTAATTAAAAAGAGTTTATACATTTCGTTGCTAGAACTATTTGCCATTTTTTGTCTTCATAATTAACAGTTCAATTAACTAAAATCCTTTCCTGATAGTTCTAGCTATCTTAATAAGGAATATTAAATTTTTGTGCTTTCAAAATTTCCAAGAAATTTTATTAAATCTGAAAAAAAAATTATATATATATTAATAATTCACACAATTCTATAACTAAGCAAAATTTCGAAACCATATGAAATCCTACAGTACAAACATCCCATTTCAAAATATCAATGGTGGATATAAAAAAATAACAAGATCAACATTTTCAAACAAGATTAAAATTGAAAATATCCAAGTGCGATCTCGGACATAAGACCGATAAAGGCGGTTAAACTAGTTTAGTGTGCCAACCTCTTCCCTATTGCTACTTGTAAGCAGCTACCACCCTGAGAAGTATTTATATATATATGTATATATATATATGGAAGAAATTTATATAAAATATAGAACATAACAGGAAATACTTATAAAAAAATGAAGATCAAATCTAATGAAATACAAATAAGAACCTAGCGAGTCAAAACGCAATTTCGGACTTAGGACCGAATAAGTGGGTTAAACTAGTTTGAAGGCGCCAACCTTCCCCCTTTGCAACTCGGTAGGAAAGACCAAAATAAAATAAATAGAAATTTAATGTATAAAAATTCTAAGTATAAAAAAATTCAAAGTATAAAAAATCCAAAGTATAAAAAATCTCATAGAAATATGAAAGAACAACCGACTACTATTAAGCAAAAATTCTCCCAAAATGTTTAAGCAGAAAAATATCAAAAGAATTACCCAATAAAAGGATTCTTCCAAAAAGATTTTTCAAAACTTCTGCTCACAGAGCTTATTCCAGGAGATCCAACAGTCTTGAAACCGATGGAAAGCTTTTATATGTTGTGATAAAAATCTAAATTGCACTTAAACGCATCCTTTATACCAGCTTGTAAGGAAGACGCCAAGAAAGATTACAATCAAATTTGGTAGGCTATAACTTGGTTGGTTGTCACAATGTAGAAAATTGGTTGGTTGTCAAAATGTAGAAATTTGGTTTGGTTGCCAAAAATGTAGAAATTTTTCATTTTATAAGATTTTTAAGAAGGGTGTGGAAAAAATAAACTGTGTGAAGAGTGTTAAAACAGAATCTTCACAGCAAAACCACTAATATGCTGACTTTGAGATCCTATTGTTGTATGGTGGTTTTGAAATCAGAAATAGCAAGACGATTAATGTATTTGTGATGAATATATGTTCTTAAGAAGTTAAAAGGATAGTCATGATCTAAGCAGCATTGGAAGAATTTCTTGATATTATTAAATTTATCTATTTTGTTGGTAGTTAAGTTATCATTAATAAGTAAATATTCAAAACAATATTTCTGTAAATTGATAGATGCAAATTACTGTTCCATACAGGAATTTTAATTACATAGAAACTAAAAGAATCTCTTTTGTCATAAATGTTACAGACTACTCTATTGTCAATAAGATGCAAGTCTAAATCTAGGAATTCAACCATATTAGAGTTAAAATTAGTTTTAAGAAGGTTGAGATTGTCAGGGTAGAACATAATATTTGGTTTGATTCACTATTTTTACCAAAAATTATTATATCATCTATATAACGATAAAGTAAGAACGATTCATTAAAAATATGATCAATTTCAAAAAAATGTAAATACAGGTTAGCTAAACTATTACTGGCAGGACCACCCTGAGGTAATCCTCTGATCTGTTTATAAAGATTCTGATCAAATGCTATGAAATTTTCTTGTAAAACAAGATTAACCAGGATATCAAATTTTTCCTTTTTCATTGAACTATGTAATTCATATTTATCATAAATAAATGTAGAACTCTAATCATATCATCTATATCAATAGAATTAAAAATGTCCTCGAAGTCAAAGCCGTGCATGGAAAAAACTGTCATATCCCTCGTGACTAACAATCTCTAAGCTATTTTTAATTATTGCTGTGTGTTGAAAGCTATCGATAGTATTTTGAAGAAGGGATTGTAAAATCTTCCCAGACTTCGTTATATATGTATTATACCCATTAGTAATACTACGGAATTTTATTGGACTTTTGTGGAATTTTGGTGTTAAAAAAATTCGTGGTATTTAATAGTTTTGAGATGAATATTTAATCTTTGTTTAAAGCCAAAAGACGATTATCATCTTCTCTATTGCTGTGAATCGACTTTTGAATTGCATTATTCTTTAAAATATGATCACTTAATAATTTACTATAAAAATATTTACATATTATTGCATAATTAGCAGAGACTTTATCAACATAAGTTATCACGAAATCCTTTTGAATATTATCTATCGATACTTTAAGGTCTTTATACATAATTTCATTTTCAACGTTGAAATCCAATTTTCCAATTTCTATTGCTACAAGAGATCTAAATTGATTGAATGCTTCTATCGGCATTCCGTATTTAATAGCCATTTTAAGGTAGAAAGTATCCAAATCTCTTGTGATTTGTTTTACAACGTTGGATTTATTTTTTGTGATCATAAGTCTAAAGCCAGTAAGTACCCTTTTCCATAAAATTTCTCAATAAATCATCTTTTACAATGCCAAGGTCTCCAGTGACAACGTGCTGATGATATTCATCGATATAATCACAATATAAATAGCATTTACATTGCTCCGGACATAGGAGCTCCGAAACTTGATTATAATTGAAAATAAATCTGCCAAGTTTCTTGTTATATTTGAAAGCCTTTTTAATAATAATATTTTAATAGGAAAAAAAGGATTGATATTTCTGAAATATACCTGAAAAATTAATTTTGTTAAAGGATTTATTCATAAATAACATGGTACAATATTCTGTAGTGTAATTTTCTACTGCATCTAATTTGATATTAATTTTTTGTACTAGATAATTATTAAGATCTCTAATCATATGCATACCATGGGAATCCAAAAACTTACATCTGCTTAAATATCTGTCATAATTTTAATTTCTGTTTTATTCATTCCAAACATAAAAGATTTAATTAAGCCTGCATTAAAGTTATCATCAAATTTATTAGCTAACTCCAACATAGACCTCTTGAGAGTAGTGCTGTTTCTTGTAACTCTCTTTCCACGCTTAGATCTTGAAATTCTTGAGATTCCAACTTTAATGTTGTTACCAAAAGATTTATCGAATTTCGGAATATATAATGACTCTTCAGATTTTTGTTTAAATGATGGCAAAATATTTCTGTTGTTCCAGATAATATTCAGACCATAAGGATAAAATGCTCTAAATGCACCTATACAAAAGTTTTCGAACCACAATCTCTGTTTGGTATTTGGCACTATTTTAAGTATGTGTACAGCTATGTTATTAAATCCATGTTTGTTATAAATGCCCGATCTCAACCTTACTCTGATTTTTGTTACACTCAAATCTCTTAGAATCAGATCTATGCTGATTTATATATGATCCTGTAATATAATATATATATATTTCCTTATATATATATAATATAAATAAAATATATATAATATATATAATATAATTACAGGGTGGTCACGAATTCATGATACACATTTTAAGAGTAGGTTAGGACATTGTAACAATCAATTATTGTATAGGAATATATGGGTGAAATTGATGCGATGAGGACAAACAAACAAAAATAAGTAAGGAAAGGAATGATAAAAAGTTTATTGAAAGCGAGACGTTGACAAGCGTAATGTTTACAATAACACTTCATAACTATTCATTACATGAACTACGAAGTCCAGCTGCAGTTCACATTGCTAAACCACGCACTTGCAGTCGGAGAAGAATCTGCAGAATTCAAATCTTGTAGCTCTCTGAAAATGGAAGAAGTGTAAACGATTTTCGCGTTTAACAATCTACGAACGGTCTGATGACTCATACTTACTTGATGAGCTACAGCTCTTGTTCTTCACTTGGATCTAACAGCCACAGTGTTGAAGAACGCTTTCTTCTATGCTTAGCTTTCTCTATGTACAGCTCTTTATCGAACCAACATCATGTCTGGAGACGTGGAACGAACGTGTTTCACGAAGTTGACATAGGAACCGCTGAAAAATTCTGTGATCTCCCATTTGTTAATCAGGTAAGTACACGTGGTACATTCATAGAGCTGCTTTGCTGTTAACATTTGCACGACATTTTCGACATTCTTAAAGTCTCCTATAGTCGACGTCAGCACAATTGCGAATGGCACTTTCTCCTACTGGGATGAATAATGTTAAATGGCGGCTAGGCATCTACTGCCTCCTAACGGCAACTCAACAAACCGATAACTCCATTTCTCTTTTCTTCATATTCCCTGGTTGTGGCGCCTCATCGCGTCGCTTGCGTGCATTCATTCCTGTGCAATAAATGATTGTTACAATGTCCTGTATCCTGTGCAATAAATGATTGTTACAATGTCCTGTATTATAATAAAAGTGTGTACCGTGAATTGGAGACTACCCTGTATATATATATATAAATGAATATAAATTTTATAGAATTAAGTATTAGATAAGTGAAATAAATAACATGATTTGTATGTTATATAAATTGATAGCGAAATAAATATTTATAATTAAAAATATTGAAAACAGCATATTAAATAAAAATGTAACAGAAATGTGATTAGGAGTAAAAAGAAAACATTTCGTTTAGCTTAAAGAGCTTTTTATCTTCGTAAAAACATTTTAATAATGCAAAAATAAAATATATGTACAACGTCACATATAGAAACTTAATTTGCTTAAGTATTGCATTTAAATTCAATAAGGTGAAACGCATGCCGCTTTTCGTTAATTTAAAAATAACTTTAAACACATAGCAATTATTGGATTATTAATTCTAAGAATTTTATCAAATGTGGTGATAAATATAGAGTATGAAATGAGACAGTTTCTCTAATTGTATTTCAGATTAAATGTTTTTTTTTATTATTTGAAGTTTTCAAGAATTTGCTTTTAGCACAAATGAATATGTTTTTTTCTGATAATATTTCTGATACTCTGACTTTAAGAAGGAAAATTATTAAAAACTAAATGTAGAAAAGCTTATTTTCTAAACGTATGAATTGGTATATTTTATCTAATTCAAAACTTAAACAAAACAGTCTTCATTTTTTGAGTTTTTTTAAAAAATTCATTTCTTTGTTGTTTATTGTTTTTATAGTAACTAATCGAAGTATTTACTTTCCCAGAAGTTAAAACTTTAATCCAAGAAGTAAACAATATTCTGAAAATTGCTTTGGAATTAAACATTAGAATATAGCAAAAATGAAGTTAAATGCCTAAAGTAAAATTTATTTTAGTTTCATATAATATTTTTTTAGGAGTTCTCCTTCTGTTTGTGCCTACATGTCTGAATAAACTTAAGTAGTAAACACTAGCTGTTCAAAAATAAGATACAAATAACATAGTTCTCTTGTTATTCAGACACAAAATTGTAGAAAACAATTATGGTTGAGTGGTTTTAAAAGAAAAACTACTTTCAATTCGAAAAAAGAGAAAATGGCAGCGAAAGAAACACAAATTCTCTATCAAAACCACGGGAAAAATTTTAAGTGAATCTAGTATTGAATTCTTTTTCTACTTTGTGACCTAAAATGTTTCCTTGGGATTCATTTTACTAACTTATACGAATAGAACCTTTAATGTCCTAGACCGATGTGGCAGATTCAATTTTGCCTTGCTGCATATGCAAAGTATTTGAAATGAAAATTCCTTTTTTCATCTTTCCAAGGAAAAAAGAACTTTCCAAAATCTCGAGAATACATTTGATACGTTTCTTCCAAAGATTCAAAAGAAGAAGAAAAAATAGGTAAATCAATAAATCATAAATTGTTTACAAACTATCCAGAACTTCCAATAACATATTTCTCTCCAACTGTCATGTTCAGTTCCCACTTCATATTCTTCGATTTCTTCTGTCAATCTCTTTTGTTTTTAGAAGAATATTGGCATAAGATAACTAACGTTTTAAGTATTTATTTTCTACCTATCTCATTTTTTGGAATACATTTTGGAATTCTGATGAATATTCCTTAATTATATATACATTTTCCTTTACTTCATTGTGTGATCATTGTAATAACATAGAATAAATATTTATTTTAAAGTGAGTATACAGGGCTCTTTATTATTCCCTCTAGGATTTCAAAATTTCAAAGTTTTACAGTAAAAGCTCTAAGACGAATGCAGTAAAAAAAATAACATTGAAAGGCATACAAAATATTTCAAGTTTTATTTACATAACTTTGTAGGTGTTTTATACATGAAAACCTTGGTTACACAGCTTACATCAATGTGATCGCCCAGTTTCTGCCACACTTTACTCAAAATGGCACTATCAATTATCTTGACAGCACGTGTTATGCTATCCTTGTTATCCAAAAACCTAGTTTTTTCACACAACCAAGTTTTTGTATCCCCTTTGCTAAGTGACGTAGCAGAACTGCATGGAAATACAACATGTGCTAACAATAACGTTAATAGTACGCGTTGAGTAAAGTATAGCAGAAAATTGACTACCCCATTAATGTATGCCGTATGACCAACTTGGCCTTGTATTTACCTTACTGAACATCTATAACGTAAATAAATAAAACTTGAAATGTTTTTGCATTCTCTCAAATGGTCTTTTTTTTTGTTGCTGTATTATTCTCTTTTTTTAATTTATCACATTAACGCTGCGAAACCTTGGAGAGAATTATGAACATCCCGTATTAAATTAATTTATAAATACAAACCTTACAATTACACTTTCTCTTTTTTATAGCTATTGTAACGATTCATTATAAATTGCAATACAAGAAGAATTAGATTATCCTTTTAAACATTTCGGTTATATATTTTTAAATAAACATATTTTCATAATTTCAAGCTTTTTTGATTAAACCTAAATGAAAGGTAGTAAATAAAGAAAAAAAGTTGTTTACGGAACTCTCATATTCTTAAGAAAGTTATTTTTGTGTTTTTCTCAAAGTAGTTTTGCTTTATTTTTTTTTACTACGCTCGATATGATATTCATTCAATTCAATGATAAGGAATTTTAATCACATTGCTTAATAACTGAAACCAGTCGAGCTCACATGATGAGGAATTTTAATATTTTGTACTTAATTACTACGACCAAAAGTTTAATTTAAAGAATACAATTTCTTCTATCGAGTTTCATTTCGAAAGAGAATTATAAAGCAAGGCATATTTCAATCCAAATGATTTTAAAAACTAATTAAACGAATTTTTTAGAAATATTTCGAGTCAAACAGTTATATCGAGATAAATAGAAACTCATGAATAAATTTTCGAAAATATTCATTAAAAAGTATGATTTCCTAATGCAAACCTTTTGGCGTAAAAGGGAGTTTTGCTTTTATTTATAAAATAAATATGTATTTGAGTGTTAAGGATACTTGGGAAATGAATGATGATGTTTGATAAATATTGAAGTTGCTATTGTTTTTTATTTATTAATTATAAAATTAATGTTCTTAATTGTTCTTCTAAATGAGTCTTGTATCATATGTACAGAAATGAACGGATATTATAAATACAATTATGTTCAAATTGATACTAAAACCATTTTCTTAAAATTACTTAATAATAATTATTGAGCATCAGGATATATATATATTATATATATATATATATATATATATATATGACAAAACATTACAGGATAATGCAATAATACCAAACATTATTAAAAATTGGAAGTATATATTATGTTGTCAGGTGTTGTTAATGCGTAACATAGAAAAATGGAAACTTTGAATTCCCTCGGAGACTTATACCAAATGTATTCTATTCTTTCGACTCAAGTGAAAGAAATCCTAGATAAAATAATAAAAATTCTATAAAGTAGCATCCGTTTGCTATTGACGTTTCTCTCGTAGCGAAAAAAAATCCAAATTCTAAACTTTAAGATTACAAAAAAAGGAAGTCATTGCAGTTTTCACAATAACGTATTCTATTGATCGTAACCCCTCATTATTCTCACTCGTAACCTTTAATTTTCATAGAATTTTCTTCTTCTTATCGATTCAGGAAGTACTTCGTCAATATTTCTCTCCTTCCTTTGTCAAGAAAATTGTTTTGAATCATATCTCAAAAGAAAAAAAAATAATTTATGTAAAAAATATTCAAATACATTGAGATTGATAAAAATGTTTTGCTTTCTAAATATAAATAGCTCAATAATTTGATCCAAGACCTCGACTTTCCTATGCATGATCTTTTTTTTCTTTTTGGTTGTTGTTTATTTTTTTCCCTTTAAACTAGATTCCTATTACAAGGATTTTGCCAGATTGAGTTTCATTTGATTGAAGAGCACATATATTGATTAAAGCTTAAAAAGAATATTGTAAAACAAGTTATTTGCAGCTGTATAAAATTATCGATAGTCAAATTTTTTTAAAATAAAGTTATACGTGAATAGAAAAAAAAAATGAGACAGAATAAAAATTGAAATTGCTTTAATTTGATCCATTTTCTAATGTTATGTTTTCTTTTCTTTTAGTAAAATTAATCTGCTAGAAAATTGTCATATGTTCGTAAACAAATTTACCCATATAATTTGAGATCAGAAAGATAATATGATGGGTTGTTTCTATATGCCTGATATGCCACTCACTTTAAAAGAAATTAATTCGAACCCAAATCGAAGATAAAAAAACAATAATTGCGAATCAATTTTCAAAGCACCGAGAAAAATCTCAAAATACCGAGGAGATGTAAGGAAAGAAAACTCCCCAATTATTAAGTGTAGGCATAGCTATACATTCTACTAAAGAAGTTATACCAATAACATGGTTTACAGAACTCTGTAAAATGTTGTTTGCTGCCAGAGAGGGAGAAATATTCCAATGCTGAAAAGATATACACTGCATGTACATGCTACCAAAATGATAGAAATAACACAAAGAAGCAGTGAGACCTTACACACATGATTATTTATTTTTAAAAAGAACAAGCTACGATCGCAAAACATTTCAATAATTACACAAAAATTTAGTGACACGAGATCATTCCACGGATCAATTAAATGCCTGAAGTCAAGCAATAGTTGTTAGAAAGTTAAATGGGTAGGCCGCAACTTCGAAAAAGCAGCTTAAAAGAAGCATAGGAACTGTAACTCAACACAGAGGAATGAGCCGTTTTGGCTGTACTACAGGAGTGTGTGTGTGAAACTAATTTATCATTAAGGGCCGAATTCTTACAAGTGAAAATCATGCAGACCACACTGGATGAAATTACGTAGATATTAGCCACCTATCCAGTTTAGTGGCTAGTGATGCTGCATGTTGTGTCTTAAGACATAGATTCGAAACCCGGGGAAAGTATGGCTGTTTGTAACAGTAGAGTGCATGTACAGCATGGAGGGTACTCTAAATATTCATTGAGATACAAGTCCTTTCGTGTAGTTCATGGAAGGGGAAGATGTGAGAGGCCCTGTCCCTCCACAGGGTGCTCTACCTCAAAATTGGGGATGGGGGAGATAGAGCTAGATTGTATTGTCACTTGCAAGTTGCTCAAAGCTACGGATAACGAAAGGCGTATATAATCCCTCGAAGCGATGAATTTCATGGACCTCGATATGGCACTACCTATCAGTTGAAATCAACAACAACAACGTTGGTTGTTCCAATTTTCTTAATTTGTATTGTATTTTCTTTTCAACCCTAAACAGTGTAACGCATATCGTGTTGTATATTTTATTTATAATGACGTTTTATGTTTCATAGTTTTAGTGCGCATTACTAGTCTTATATTATACAAAAACAGATTTATTTTATCTTTCAAGTCATAACAATAGAAATCGATTTTCACTTTTCTTCGAAAAAAGGATACTTATCAGAAATTTTTCATTCAGTTTTACACTCACTTGGTTCGGAAGAAAAATACAAAATGCAAATGTGCAAACCAGATGAGAATCGTTAACACAATTATATAATATTTTTTTTATTAAAGAAATCGATATTTTTTTCTTGAGAATTTATTTATTGGACGCACAAAAACCGCACAAATAAATAAACAGAATGTGAATAAACTTATTTTCTGCTATTAAAAATGGAACTTTAAATGTTAAACATTCATTGCGTATCAATGAAAACGCAACACCAAGAAGGAATGGCCGAAGAGTGAAGAAACTCGACAGACAAAGAGAGACAGTATCTAACTGTAAGTAATGTTTATTTTGCAGTGATATAACGCAACGCAGATCGAATATTTTGCGTATTCTGAAAAATGGTTGCAGATGTAGTTTGCAGAGCCACCACTACTCGTCTGATATGCTTTGACCCCTACATGCTGACATTATTCTCGTTGCACCAGTATTTTCCATCTAATCCAAATTTCTTTGTTTGAACTATTTTTTCCACAGTTGGTGCAATGTGGATGCATGTAGATTAGCATCAGCTGAGATTTGATGTATGGGTTTCTTGAACTGCTCATTGCCCATCCAATCAGCATGCCTCTCATATAATCGTATCTCCACTGAAACTGGCTGCGTTGTTGACAGACTGTATTCTATACTATTACATGTAGTCTTTGGCCAAAACAAGTTACAAATTGATAGAAACTATGGCACGAATATTGTCAATTCTAAGCATTTTTCTCCTTAAACTCTGCTCAAAGAGTGTAGAAGAGCAGCAAATTTTGCATAATTCGTATTACTGGCATGATGTGCCCTACTTTGAAACTTGCATAATTTTCAGGCCACTCTTTGGTATGGCATTAATTAATGGCATGGTAGCTTTAATTTTATTATCGTTTGTTAAAAAACTCGTTGAAGTTATGGACTAAACTGAACGATGGTTCTTACATAACAAATAATAATTCTTTAATAACAGTAATAAGCTATCTTTCATAATAAGATAGCAATAAGTTACGTTATCAATAGCAAATTTACAAAACGAAGCTAAATTATTTTTTGTAAATTTTTTGCCACATGCTGCTGTAAAACACAAAACTATATACAAGGGAATCATTTGGGCTCACAGGCCACGAGTTTGACATCTTGCTGAACGCCGAGTATCTCTTAGAAAATTACCTCCAACCCTATAATGAGTTTAAGAATTAAAAAAATTATTTCTAAATCTATAAGTGCACATAATGATACACTGCAAGATCTAATCTGTTCATGGGTTGGGCAAACTCTGCATGAAACTACAAATACGTACAACAATCAAGTTTGTTATTTAATCTTATATGAAGTTTGTTCAATAGACTCAAAGAAAAGCTCTTCGTGAATATGTGAGTAAAGATAGTTTCCAACCCCTTAATAAGGCTTAACTCCTAATTGAGATTATGAAGTGCAATATTAATTAGGAAAATTATTCTCTTGATTAGGTATTACGAATTGTACTCGCAAACCGAAGAGTGATTTTGTGGTTCCAGCTAATCGTCACAGGAATGTATGGAGCTACCTGGAGATTGTATTTCATAACACAGGGATTGGATGAAGCTGATTTATTGTGTGCTATTCTAAATTTCTTCATTTGTCTTGCTGAATTGTTTCCACGACAGCAACTGAAAGTCATCGTATTCATTTGCCAAAATTCGAATCCCAGTGACTAGAGCTTTTAGAATGATAAGAATCATTCGATGCATTAAAGATTCATTCTGTCACTCACGACATACTGCTTTGAAGCTGGTGATTATTCATTTGAGCAATGTATTTAAATTTTATTATTAAAAATCTTGTTCCTCAAACATGCGTCTTTTCAGTGTTTTCCTTTTAAACTAAAACTTCCCTTTTTTTGTCTGGACATCTATCTTCAGACCTCACATATAATCGACGTCTTTTCTTGTTTTGGTGATCTATATTTACCATATGTATATATACACATATATATATATATATAAATCAATACTATATGCAATTTTTTCGTAAGGAATACAGAAGAGTCAAATTTTACTTCATTAAATTATGCTACTTATCAATGTAATACAACAAAGAATATTTCCTTACAGTTTATCATATGCTTTACTTAACTTACTGACTTCAGACTTGGAATTAAAAAACATAATAATCTTAACAATGACATTAAATTGAGGTGTACTCTTTAAGGTAAGGCATTTATTTTAAATAGTAATAAATTTAAGTAAGAAGTTTTATAAGTTTTACCTTAATTCGGTAGAATCTGAAAATAAGTGTTACTTAAGCATGAAGAGCATCAGATTTAATCACGGAACACACATACTCAAATACATTGGTTATCATAAATTAATTAAAATTCTCAAAAATAGCGATAACTCACCCAAAAATAAGTCTATCTCAATGTAATTTAAATAAGTAAGTAAAAAGAGTTCTGATCGAAATTATACGTTATGAAAAACATTAGCTATGCATTCGGAATACGTCATTTGCGAGAAGAATAGGAATTGATGTTTCAGAGCAAGGTGGCAATTGGCACTGAGTGTCTGAAATTAGAAATCTGGTATAGCGAAATAACAATAATTACCTCCAGGTATCACTTGAGCGTAGTAATGCGATAGTGAGCTATTGGGAAACTAGAGTCGGGCAAGCACAGAGAGAATTTGCTACATGACTGAGTGTGGGTCCGTTTGTGATTCATAAATTTTGACAATCATTCCTAACCACAGATTCGGTATAGCGGAGGGCTACCCACTACCTCGAGTGCCAATCGATATTTGCCATTATGCGCATGGAAGAATAGAACCGCAACTCTAGCTGAACTCAGATCCTCCCTCACTTCAAGCTCCGGAAAGTTGGTATCATGGTCAACCATTCATCGAAGTCTTTATGAAAGTTACCTTTGTGCGAGGTGATCAGGAACTAGCGTTTCACTCACTTCCAGCCGTAGGCGGGAATGTTTGTTGCGGTCACATGTCCACTAGATGTTTAATCAGTGAAGGACTGCTTCTCTTTACAAATCAGTCTAGGTTTAGCCTCGAAAGCGGTAGTAATCGTATTTTTATTTGGAGAGAATTTGGAACTCATTTTCATCTATGATTCATCTGTGAAAGAGATGCATATGAATAAGGGAGTGTCTATGTTCTCTGGATAAGACAGTGTTTGGGGTGGTAAAGGACAATCTAGGACGAAACTTAGTTGCTCTTAATCCCTCTACTTTGACCCTAGCCACACTTTCAACTGCCTTCATTGCCATTGTAAGGGATTGTCCGTATCATCCCTTAGTGTGAGAGGTTCGAAAGGAAGATAAGGCATAGTCAATACAAATTCTGTTTATTAACAATTCTCAATTATGACACAAATTCAGCAACTCAAACTAAGAATTGCACCAATTCGCAAATATATGAAGATATCGTGGGGTGGATGAGAAACTAGGAGAATTAATAGTAAATTGGATCACTTACGTTTAAGTAATACCCCTTCTAATTCAATTCGTTATAATCTAAATTTAACGCTTAATCAACCAAATCGTCAATTTTAATATTAATCAAATAAGTAACGAAGATCTCTTGCCTAGCTTCACGCTTATCAATCACTGCTTTAAGTTAGCATTCTAGCCTCTTTCTCTTAAATCGAAAGGTTAATCTGTATATACAAGTCTCTATTTACATAATCACATGATCTTCTTCGGAAGGAAGTTTTCGATAGAATAAATTTTAAAGACTCATTTTCCCCCAAGAGGACTATTAGTAAGAAGAATACGAATATAGACCCATTACACAGTGACTAGCATTTCTTACAGAATTAACAGACTGCATATATATATATATAGTTGAGAGCCTCACACATCGCTACATGTCCCGTATTGGCTCACGGGGTTCATACTCCCCAATAAAGGTACTATTCCTATTCCAAACTGACACGCCCGATTTGATCACTGTATACATATCCTAATTTTTGTAACATCATAACTGTCTGGTGATTTCTTTTTGTGCCATTTTATACTTTCCCGTATGTTGTATAATGTGTATGAGTTTCAATAAATATTTTATGCATAACTTTTTGAGTTATTATCATTTTTGTGATTTGTTCATAACTTATGAAATCCAGTGTATGTCTTTTCCGGAGCAATTTCAAAAATATGCTTATAAACATTTTATAGTTACCTCTTTTTCAATTTCTTTGGGATGATATTTCTGTATAAATACGTTATAATACAGTATTTTCGTAATTTAAATTTTATTATTCTTACAAGTGTAACACATTAGGAAAATTACACAAAATAGAAGATGATACAAAAAAATTCTTGCTGTCTGTTGTCGGGGATGAAATTTGTGTACTTATACTTTTACCCTCAATATTTACATAAAAAAAATGAAGCGAAATGAAAATTTTTGAATTTTGTAGCCGAGCAATAAGCGGAAGAGGACGTGCATTAAAATATTTTTTTAATTAGTGAACGATAAATTAGCTGAGAATGATTCTTTTACTTTACCAATATAAAAGTTTCGGCGTAATTTTAGCAAAAGTATTGAATAATCCCTTCCATTAACTCCTTAAGAAGTCAATTTCCAGAGGCTAAAATGTTCCAAAAAAGTACATTTTTTATTGCATATAACTAAGCCAGCGTTTCTCAAACTGTGAGGCGTGCCCTCCTAGAAGGGCGTGATAATTCTACGAGGAGGGCGGGAGCATATTGAAAAGTCCGAAACAAAAAAATTTAAAAAAAATATTAATTTACTTAAAATAAACAAAAAAAAATACATTCTGACAAAATAAGAAATAAATACACATTTACACTGATGCAATACGCTCATAAATGTATAAGTACTGCACAACGTATTTTATAATTAATACAGCAATACTAAATAAAAACAATTTTAATAATTACTATTGACACCATTGGCTTGTCATTCATAAAGTTACATACGAAATTAACATTCATCTTGAAAATTAGTACAGTTTAAAATTAATCCCTTAACTGCCGATTAAAAGAGGCGTCATTGGCTGCCCAATGCACCATTCTCCACGTAAGCGTGTGTTTGTGATGTATTGGGGGGGAGTAAATGTGTGAAAAAGAGCAAATCCTCTGAAATAAGTAAATTCTTCACAAACATTTTCAAGGTCTTTTCATTACAGTCCAGATCTTTTGGAATAATTTTATGAATAGCAGTGTACACAGCACACACAGAAACGATCGTACTTCGAAAAAACGTATGCATATGTTCGGGGCAATTAATGATTTGGCTGAGCAAGACGTTTATATACGCTGGTTGCATAAGAGATTAAAGTCGTATTGTAGCTTTGGTGTCAAATTATATTATAATTGAACTCAATACATTGTTATTGTATGAGAAAAGGCGATGAAAATTAAGATTGAATATTGGGAAGTTTGAGAATCATTGAACTGATACTTAATACAAAATACGAAATTGCAAGAATTTTATTTTAACTTTCAACTTTAAAATTTAAGCACTTATTTTTTATTAAAGAATTGTGGAACACAGAAACAGTTAACTTTGGGTTTAATAAGTACACTCTGCATCCTATGAAGAATGTCTCATACATGTGTGTGTGTGTTAAAAGAATTCCTCTCATACTTACAAAATATTTCAAATTCATACAAACATGTTCAATGCTCTTTTTTGAATGGTTGAGGATTTTGTGCTTGTGTGTGAATATACACTCAAGAGCCAAAACATTATGACCACCGCTACATTTTGCAATGAACTCGCCTGATGACGGGAAGCAATGCATCAGTAGCGGTATTAACTGCTGCTGGAGAGTCTGAAGAATCATTTTCGCTGGCTTCGTGCAGATGGGAGTGATTCCAAGAGACGATAGAGATATGGTCAATGATTCGAAGGCCTGGAACAAAGGTTTCCGAAGCTGCACGACCTGTGGCTATTCGCGACTATATTAGTGTACTTTATGCAAAGTGGATGAATGATTTGAAATCAGCAGACGACATGGTGTTGGACGTCCACGCTATCAAAGAAAAGTACTGTCGGGAGATCTCATGGTGAATTAAACGAGCTATACAGTGGTCAGCTGATAAGAAAAGAAAAATATCATTACCCGTGTGTACGGGTAAAACTCGGCTATATTATGTATATCTCGTACGTTGTACGAGCAAACCATTGTATGTTAAACGATTTGTATTTGACATTTGTGATTTTCTTCATGGAAGCTGGAACTATCTGTGAGATATATAACTGGTGACTGCAGAAGAAGAATATTTGCTATTTTATTATAATTTTAAATTTTCCTGTTGTTGTTCCTTTAAATTATCTGCAGAAGCTTTCTACAAACCCGTATAAATTGTTTGAATGATTTCAAATTTGCTTGATCTCAATTTATTGCTAGTTTGGTACAACCAACAAGAGCTCTTAAATTTCAATTGACTTGTTCTTTTATTGCTCAATGCGTTCATTTTTTTTACTCGTTTCTGTTATTACACTTGATTCATGTGTTATTCAAATCAAAACTACCTATTTATTCGGAGATCTAAGCACCATTCATATTTATTCACAAGGTTAATTTATTGATTCTAGCAAATTCGATAATAGTGTAAGTACCACATTCTTTTTAGATTGTAGTTAATAGTTTTCACTATTGTATTCGTTGCACCAAAATTTATTTTAAAAGTCTAGCATTTCTTGTTAATTCAATGAACTGAACATTTTTAATAATATAGTTTGTAATGTATTATCTATGTAATACACTTCTTATAATTGTCATTCCAAACCCATATATTATTATAAATTTATTTTTCATTTATTTTAGGATTTCATAGTTACAATTCTTATATGAGGTTGAAGAAGTTGACTTATAATACTTTGTACTGCAAGCACTAACGACAGACAATTTTTAAAAATAGTATGGATTTTTGTTGTTTTTAGATTTCTTTAGTGATTTTATGGTACATGCTAAAATTAGAAGATAAAATTAAATATACATTAAATAAAATATTAAATTGCTGAAAATACATAACTCTAAACATTAAATAAAAGTGTAATATTGATTTTCAATTTTTAATCAAGAAAGTTATTCTATTTGAAGTGACCTTCAGATAGGCTATTAAGTTTACAAAACTAGAGCACTTTATCTTTTAGTTGTTGTATGAAATTGCTTAAAAACAGTGACATATTCACACATATGAACTGTAATTTTGTGCAATATGATTAATAAATCTGAAGGTTAAACACTTCAATATTTTGGTGATTATACAAAAATTTCAGTTAATCATTTTCAAATCTTTGATAACCATTATCAGTCTTGTTTGAGCATTTAAAAACACATTTCTGAGTAAAACATGTTTTAAGGTATGACATCATGCTTAGTCATGGCACTGCTTTTAATAAAACATTTAATTTTGTTCTAGGAACGGAAAATAATAAATTTGGTATTTTATAAAGTTTATCAAGATGTCTATAAAATAAAATTGAAGAAAAATTTTCAATTTTGGCAATATTCACTGTTTTAGGGTGAGTCGGATGTCTTTATAAGTCCATTCTTTTATCAATGAATTGAATATTTGTGGTGAACACTGTATCAATAACAAATTTTTAAATTACTTTGCTTCTGTACTAGTTTTTAGATTTTAAACAATCTATTTGAGTACTATTCTGATCTTCGGTAAACTGTTTTTATTTTGTGTTTTCTGAATGTTAGATTAGATTTTAAAATAGTCTGGGTTTCAAATTTATTCACTGCAGTCGCCAAACTGCAGGAATATTGAGCTATCGAACCAATTTTGAATCCCCCTGTGAGCTAAAAACAAAAAAAAACTACCACCTTTTAAAACAATAGCACAAAGGGTGATCAAATGAAAAGTTACGAACATAAAATTGAAACAGTTAAATATTTGCATATTCTGCCAAGAGAGAATGAAGAGACATCTCGGGACATGCCAATTCTGAGTCAGATTGATCATGCGTGGTGTTCATGCGCAGGAGAGTAAAATTTTATAAAAGGCGTCCAAATATAAATACAGAATTACTGACGGCGAAAAAGATGACCTGATGTGTACTGTGAGACACCTGACGCCTACGCAGGTCCACAAGAACAAAGACCGGGCTGCTCACGCAGAGGTGGTCGTTTACATAACGCGCGTCCACACACGTTCTGAGGCACAAATGGGGATGTTCCATGGAGATTGGGCACCATCCGTCTACAACCGACATACCCTGCGATTTATGTTTGGTCCACCAAGAAACATCTGGTGCAGAGCAAGGCCTAACTCGACGACGTACTTAAGGACACGTAGACTGTCTCAAGCCACAACTGACAGGCACTTGGGAACAAGGAATCCTGCGTTTGTTATCAGTGGATCAAGCAAACAGGCCTATGTATATTTTGAATAAATTCATATTTTGTACCCACCGTGTCATTTTGCAATTTTCATTTGATCACTTTTATATTACTTTAGTCATGAATTTATATTTCAATTAAATATGAAATCAAATTTAATAACACTGCATATAATAACAACAACAACAACAAAAACTGAAATTGCATTATACATAAGAAGTTGAAGTATACTTAGTGATAAATTTCAAAAGTAATAAAAATTATCACACTCATTAACATTGATTAGAAGGTTTGAAGAAGTTTTGGAGTTAAAATAGTAGTACCTTCACTGGATTCGTCAAGCAGGGCGCTTACCTGTGGAAATTTGTTTCTGAACTTATTTTAAATCAATTTTATAAAAATTGGAAAATAGAAAAGGAATTTTACACAGATATGTAGAGTGGAACATTGCCTTTACCAAAATTGGGTATTTTCTTTAGAGCAACAGGCCAAATATCAACAAAGATTGAAAAAAAAGTGTTTTTGTAGGTATAAATCACAACAATCAGCCCAATCCCATAATGTTGTCGGTCGTTTTGGCTGAATAGTTGTTTGCCAACTCGGATGTCAACTGAACTAACAAAATAACTCACGAATTATTGGCAGAAGCTCACGATCAATGGTTTGATAATAAATGATTTAATTTATCGACTAAAGCAGTGCTTCTCAAACGCTCACTATTTGTGACCCAATTTTCAATAAAAATTTTCATCGCTTCCCCCCTTTATACAGCAACAATGTATTAAATGCAATAGTAATGTACTTTGACTCTAAAGCTACAATACAATTATGATTATAAATCCGACAAATTATCAAGATAAATAATTAAATTTTGTATATACTTGTGTGAATGACAAGCCCATGGGTGTGACTAGTAATTATTATAATTTTGTTCTTAAGTTAGTATTGATAGAGTTAAGTATCAATACTAACTTAAGAACAAATAAGTAGTTGATAGTTAGGATAAGTATCAAATTCAATAGACCAGTGGTTCTTAAACTGTGGTCCGTGAACCCCTGGGTTTCTGTGGAGTCACTCATCTAACGTTGATCTTTCTCTCTTTTACAGACTCCGAAAGGTCTCGTTGAAAAATTGAAAGATGTGCCATACTAGACTAGATCACTATATAGTGCCCAATGAAGAAATTCTACAAGAACTTGTATTTTGATCAAGAATATTCCGAAGAGGGATGTTCAAAAACTTGGCGGACCGTGATGTCACCCTGATATATAAAGGAAGGGCGGATCTCAGCAATCGAAAGTTTAAGAACCGCTGCATTAGACAGTACTGATATAATTATACGTATAGTATCAGTACTGTCTAATGCAGCGTATTGTATCGGTACTGTCTAATGCTAATTGTGTATTTTTTAAAAATACACAATGCAAATGTGTATTTTTAAAAAAATACAAATGTAATTTGTAATTTTTTTTTAAATTTTTATTTTGGACTTTTTGATATGCTTGTGCCCCACACGTAGGTTTATCATGGCCTTAGAGATAGGGGCGCGCCCCACAGTTTGAAAAACGTTCGACTAAGATTCTAAATCTAGCTGAACTTAATTAGTCTATAAAGTATATAATTTATCTTATGCTGAAAATACATTTTGCTTCAACAGATCTGTGAAAAAAAGTTCAGTTAAATCTTTTTAATTTTTGACTTATTAAACTGGAAACATTCTTGAAAGAAATTTTGTGATTCGAAAGCAAAATAATGCTTAAGGACAAATGACTGTTTTTTTCGTACATCACAAAATTTTTGTCTAATCTTTCGGGGGTTAATAAAAACTCCCCCCCCCATTTTTTCCTTTTATTTTTTATGATGATTATATTCATAAACGATATGATTCGATTCCTTAGGGGTAATATTCTTAATTAGAAATCTATCTAAATTGTCTTTTTGTTCTTAGTATGTATATATATATGTAGAGAGAGAGGCATTGATTTCTTATAAGTTATCTTAAGTACAGAGAATTCGTCTTCAAATTCCTCAGCTTCAGTAATTAACCTAATTAATTCCGTTATGGAGCATTAGGCTTCTGATTTAATTCCATTCATTTGCTGAATAGATCTAGTTTTTATGGTCTTGATAAAAAAGGACATTTTCCTTTCAATAACAGTAAAAATATTTGCACTCAAAGTTTGACATTATTCTACATTTAATCGCATGATGTAATCTACGAATTTCATTCACTGCCTGTGCTTATAAAGATTCTTACAGAATTCCTACATGTAGGATTCACTTTAAAGATGACTTCAATACCACCGCCAACAACATGTGATTAGAATATACTTACTATTTACAACTAATGAGGTTTAAAAGGTAGCCAGGGGATATTAAGTACAAATAACAAATCAAATGAATAAGTGTACGACTGACACAACTTAAACATGAAAAACACGGCATTGCTGTCATCCATTTATCTTCCGTAAATCCCTACAACGGTATGGAGGACGTTTCTCTTTCGACTCGCTCCTCCATGTTTTTAAATTGATGCGGGCCGTTTGGGGTGGGTCATACCGCACTGTCGTAAGTAAGCTCTCTATCTTTACCTCTTTATATTTTTATGCGTATATATATATATATATATATAACTTCCTTTAAAAAACTTTTATAGATATTTATTGAAAAACATAGAACCACTATCATGGTAAGTCATTGAATGGAAATGATATTCATTTTGTATCAAACAAGAAATTGCCATCATGTTTTTGGGGCCGTGGTAGCCTAGTGGCCAAAGTAAAGCACTCGGGGCTGGAGTGTCATGAGTTAGAGCTTAAAACCACTGAAGATCCGCCGTGTAGGGGAGCGATGCACGTTAAATCTGTCGAGAGCTAAAATATCCTCCAGTTAGTGTGGTGTGGTAGTTAGAAGAAAAGGGTGCTAGGTGAGGTGTCGTTCTCGTCACTTGACCATGGTTAAAAATTACGAGATTCTTTATTAGCTGAACAGTGCGACCTTAATATTCACTCACTCACTCGCGTCATCTTCTTTTATACATAAATATGACTAAAAGCATCAGATTTACCGCAGTGAAGTTTCACTTTTTCTTTCCAAAAGTATCAGTGCTTCTAAAATCATTTAGCGACTTTTACATCATATTTCAACGTAGTTCTATGCGACGAAGTAGCATAAAACTCCACAGTTACTCACTCACTCTATAGGATGAATAATTTTTCTATTTTTTTAAAATTTTTTGAATCTTATTGCAGATATTTTTTTACACTATAATCATACTACTGTACATCAAATATGTTTAACGTTTTTGAAATTAATATTATTTTTTTTTATAATTATAAGAAAAATTTATTTACTTTTAATTCATTAATGCAAAATTTCTCTTAAATTCAGTGTACCTATTAGCAAATAATTTAAATTACACTCCAAAATCCCTTTATATGTTTTATTTTAAGTTCTCAAGTATTCAGTTTATGTTTTCAGATCTCTAAAAATAAGCGAGTGTTGTCCAAAGTGTCAAGAGTTTGAGAACGTCCAACTATACGAAATTCTTTTCCGCTTACTGTGACTGACATGACAACTGGCCCCTTTTTCGATTGTAAGATGTTATTTTGGCGAGTATTTGACCTACAGGACTATATTTTATGAATCGTGTAACGAAAACTGTTTTCCCTCGTATTTTTCATATACACCGTAATACACATTTTTTTCTACGGTTGAGGGACAAATCTGCACTCATAAATTTGATATGGGTTGTGATTTCATATGATATAAAATATTACTTGAATATTACGTAGTTATTTGTCATGAAAAGCAATATATTCTATTTACTTTACTTTTCTGAAGATAAGAAATCAAAACAGTTTTATGAGTTTCAAAGCAAGAACATATTGAATGAACATACAACAAAATTTGTAAGAGTAATTATTTTATTCATTTTTTGATGGTAACAAATAATAACTGTTTGAATACTCTTGTATTTGTTATGTTTTTTTATTTTAAATGACCTTGATCTTAGTTTCTATACCATAAAATCCGGCGTATAATACACACGGCCGCATAACGCGCACCTATTAGAGCTGTACTTTAGAGCTGTAATTTTAAGTTTTTAGATATATTCGCCGTATAACGTGCACTCCCTTTTTACGAAGAAACCTGAAATGTACGTATGTAATGTTCTTATGTTTAGAAATCATTTATTCGAGGTATTATCCCAGGCTTTTGAAAAAAGAATATACTTCTAGAATTTACAACCCTTTAAATTCGTAAGAAATTTATTTCCTTTTAAATAAACAGTATTTCGATCTATGTACAAGTCGAGTTTTTTTCTGTGCTGTTCTTTTCTTCATTTTAAAGCTCTCATTTTTGTACCTAGTGTATAGCACGCAGACGTAAATGTCGATCTTATTTTTTGTGTTAAAAGTGCGCGTCATACGCTGGATTTTAAGGTATTTTACCATGTTTTTATTCTCACGCTTTCTTGTTTGTCCGGGTGGAATTTTGTAATCGATTTTAAACTAACTTTCCGATGAGCTAGAGACTTGAAATTTAGACCATTGCTCAGAAGTGGATGACAATGAATAAAAATTTGAAGAAAGAAGTTTTAGTCTAGAGCTTAGAAGATTTAACGGATGACGAGGGAATGGGTTCTATACCTTTTTTCGTGGGAATCTGATAGCTCTTCCAAGATACAACGCCCTTCTACTCAGACTGGACCTTTCGGTCTTCAACTGTGTCGTGTGAGGTTGTTTTACCTCACCTTTCGACTAACGTTTCCCTTGTCCCATCGGAGGGAAGTCACAAGCCCTAGAATATTCGACGACAGTTCATTTCTGCTAAGAGAAATTCTCTTGAAAATGCGTACGTTTACAGGATACGATAATTTTTCGGTTCACTTTTTCCGTGATTTGGAAGAAAATTTTGTTTTTATCTTACACATATCAGGATTACAAAAAAATATTTGTATCAAACGCTTACTCAAAGATCCTGTAAATACTTATTTGAAATTCTACATAGTATCTTTACATATACTTCACTAAAAAAATGAAATAATTGAAGAATTTGCTGATTTTTTTAGATCTTACGACGTTCACAAAGAAATGCAGAAACGCAAATTACGCCCCGCAAAATTCTTGCTCGAATATTTTTTGGCCAAGCGAGAAATTGCTTCAAAAGCGCTTTTTATGGGCGACCAATCTATTTTTGAACACTGTATTTCTGGAATCGCTAATTCTAAATATAACAGATTAATATTGTTTGCGCATGTAAATTATTTTAAAATATGAAGAAAAATTAAAAATACATGAAAGAAGTTTTTGTGCAAAATAATTGTTACTATTCTGATACTAATATTAAACGCACAAATATAAAACAATATAATTTTTTCACAGCTAATACAAATTATATGTATTCTGATAATAAGCTTCAAAATAAAATTATATATATATATATATATATATATAATTTAATTCTACTGTTAATAAGAGTGATGTACGCATATGCAGCTACAACTGTAAAATATTTAAAAATACCTCTAATGTGAATGTTACCATAAAAATAAAGGTTTAAAATGTTTTCAAATATAATCAATTTGGACATAAAAGCTATCAGTGTGTATTTAATAAGCCTAATGTTAGAAATAAGGTTGTTAATTAAATCAATCCTGAAACAGAAATGCATAAAACTGTTAAAATTTATACGTATGATTTTGATGCGCTTATTCATATTAGTAGAACTATTACTTTAATACGCGAAAGTATTTTATATTCTTTGAAGACCGTCGTTAAATCCAACGAAAATAAAATTAACTTATTCCGATAAAAGTGAAAGCAAACCCTTTGGATCATTTTAAATATACTATTGACATCGAAGATAGTAAGTTTAAGACGGAAATACACTATCTGGCCAAATGTAACCGGACACCTTATAAAAAAGTGGTTCTGGCGGGTGACGCAATTTGATACGTAATTGAAAGCTATAAAAGTGTTGGTAGTGGTTTGTCAGATTGTATTTATGCGTTTGTAAGGCAATGAGTATGTCAAAGGAGCTTAGTGAGTTTGATCGTGGCAATATAGTGGGATGCAACCTTTGTGGGAAATCAGTTCGTGAGATTGCGGACATTCTACAGAAGCCTAAATCCACTGTGAGTGATGTAATTGTGAAGTGGAAACGTCGAGGCAAAGTGAAACGGCAGAAAACCGAAAATCCTTGGTGAACGCAGCCGAACTCTGAAAAGGGTAGTGAAACAAAATCGCAAGTCCTCGTTGGTGGAAATTTCTCAGGAGTTCCAAAGTTCATCAGGAATTAGTGTTAGCAGCAGGACTGTCCGTCGAGAGTTAAAAAACTTGGGATTCCATAGTCGTGACGCGTTCACAAGTCAAACATCACTCCACAGAATACGAAGCATCGATTGCAATGATGTAGAGCTCACCGTCATTGGACTGTGGACATGTGGAAAACTGTTCTTTGGAGTGATAAATCTCACTTTACAGACTGGCTGTCAGATGGACGCGTCTGGGCTTGGCGGATGTCCGGTGAACGTTTCTTTAGTGAATGCATTGTGCCGACTATTAAGTTTGGTGGTATGAGCATAATGGTGTGGGGGTGTTTTTCGTGGTTTGGACTGGGTCCGTTAGTTCCTGTGATTGGAAACATGAACTCGGAGATGTATGCGGACATTCTGGACAATGCTGCACTCCCAACTCTATGGCAATATTTCGGGGAAGGCCCATTTCTCTTCCAGCAGGATAACTGCTCCATTCACACATCGAGGCTTGCACAGACGTGGTTTGACGAAATGGGTGTTCAAAAACTGGACTGGTATTCTCAGACTTCGATCTAAATCCCATAGGGGTCTTTGGGACGAATTAAAGCGCAGATTACCTAGCCAGCCAAATCGACCATCCTCACTGCAAGCACTCTCTTCAGCTGTGATGGATGCCTGGAAGGCAATTCCTATGGTCACCTATCAAAAATTGGTGGAAAGTCTTCCCAAAAGTGTGCAGGCTGTCATCCATGCAAAAGGTTCGACCAATATCATATTAATATGTGCCTCAGGACGCTCTAAGTCCATACCACTGGGTGTCCAGTTATCTTTGGCCAGATAGTGTATATGTTATTGACAATTAATAAACAATTATTGGTGTGACTCTTGAAACTGATATCTTAAAAGCTGCGGAAATTAAAATTAGTACAAATGGTATATAATTGATACATAAAAAAGAAGATTATTTAATCAATGTTTCTAAAACACAAAAATCATTCGAAATTAAAAGGTAACGCTCTAGAAATATTACAGCTTAAATTAAAAAAATGCAGAAGATAAAAGCAAAAATTTAGGCGATTTCTTAAAAATACTTTCTCATTTTTTCTATTAATAAACTGTTTTCTGACGCAGATTTTTCTGTACAAATATAATGCTTACAATAATTTTTACATACATTAAAACCGGGGTGGGCACTAAGTCGATCGCGATCTACCAGTGGACCGCCAAGACATTTTGTGGTGACCGCCTTCACATAAGATCTTAGACGTGTATAAGAGAAAAAAATATATGCGTATAAAAGAAACGTGTATAAAAAAAACACAGGTGGTTATCAAAATACAGGAAATACCCGTGGAAAAAGTGACATATTTTTAATGCCCTTCGTAAGCATTAAAGTACAATATTAGCTACCAGATTTTATTTTTTTTTTGTAAATATAACTGGTAGTATTCGGTAGCTTTATCGAAGTTCTGTAAATCTTGGATTTTTTTCAAAATCGTAAAATGTTGGATCTCTCAGATTTTCAAAGAGGTCTAATTGTGGGAGCCCGTCTCGCTGGAGCAAGTGTGACCGAAACATCCTAGTTTTTAGAGGTTTCTAGAGGTACAGTGTCCAAAGTCATGACTGTTTACACATAGTGCAGCAAGACAAGCTCGGCAGAATAAAATAGTGGAAAAAGAAATATGTTAAATGTTCTATTTATCTCTCTTGAATCACAAAATTTTTCTCCTTCAAAAAGGCGCAATTTTAAAAGAATAACTTCTGGAATCTAATGGACGAAGTAAGTATCCTAATATATCCTAATATAGTAAAAAAGCTGCAATTCATTTAACATTGTTCTTTCGCTGTACCTACCTGTGTGAATCTACATTTTCAACGATGTATATAATTAAAACAACTTATCATTCCCGTTTCACAGACGACCACTTAGAATGCATTGCAAGATTAACAGTTAGCAATTATGTACTCAGAAATTCAGGATTGGTACGGATAGTATGCAGACTAAGTCTTCTGCCGAGATTTTAACTACGAGAACTAACTTTAAATAAAAATAATTTATTTTTTTATGTATTTTGAATTGTTTGATAATAAATGCATCGTTTGATAATATTAAATTTATGGGTATAATTATTATCTTTGTATCTTGCGTTTTACTTAAAAAGCAGTTTTAAAAGTGTATAAATTTTTTTATTGTAGTTATGCAAGCAAGTACATATTCTGTATTTATTATTGTTATAATATAAATAGTGTTGAGCTTTTTTTTGCCTATCACACCTACGCCACAGAGTGGACCGCAACACCTTGAAAAAATTAGAAGTAGACCGTATCATGTAAAAGTCTTCCCACACCTGCATTAAAAAATATAGAGTCGATAACGAACAACTACTCTTCGCAAAAACGTTTGGAAAGCATAATCACAATTCAGTTCTAATGTGAAGTCTTATTTCTTTTCAAGATCATTTGGAGATATTAAATTATTAACTTGTTGTTGTTGTTATTAATGCCACCTGTCTGACGTAGTCAGATCGAGGCCCACGATATTCATCATGGCATCGGGCTAGATTGTACGCCTGTCGTTAGCCGTAACTTTGAGCACCATGCAGGTGACAGTACGATTTGGCTCAGTTGCACCCCGATTTTGAGGGAGAACACCCTGGGAGTGGTCAGGGACCTCCCACCACTCTTCCTCTTGACCTTCCACTCACCTCCTTCCTTCCTCTTGCGGCTCGATGGCTATTTAGAGCACCCCCATGCCGCGAAGGGGAACTATACATTTACAAACATCCATGTCTTCTCCGGGATTCGAACCTTGGCCCTGCGTCACAGCAGTCAGCTTCGCTAACCACTATACCGGATAGGCGACAAGTTATTAACTTAAAAGATATGAATGTTAACGTCAATAAAAGAATGCTCAGACTGGATATGTTTCAAATAAAAAGAACTTTCAAAATTATTTTGAGAAGTTTGAAAACGTTGTGGGCTTGAAGAGTGTCATCTCAGATGTGTTTTTGCAACAAAAAAAAACCGTTTAATATCTGTTGGAATATTGATCAGAGTAGTTTTGAATAAGAAATGGTATATAATTGTACCATTATATTCAAGGGATGAGTCCTTGAAAAACTTCTAAGGCTTTAAGCATTCTCTTTGGGCAGATACAAATTTCAACAAGAGAATGTTCTTAGTTTCAGATTTTTCAAAACTTCCATTCATGATGTGTTAATGATCTTTTAAGTTTCAGAAACCAAATAAAAAGCATTTAATTTCATTTTTTTTTCTTTTTTTAAGTTTTAGTCATGATATCGATCAAAGTAAATAGAACGAAAATTATGATATCATTCAAAAAACATTACTTTTAAAAATAGATTAACATTTTACACAATTAATTTATTTTCGTACATTAAAGGTCACAAAGTTTATGGTTAATACAAACACCATTTTTTAATCTTTAAAGATTTGCAAAAACACAATTGAATTCTTAGCAATACACATAAAAATTCAGAATTTTTAGAGACGAATTCAAAATTTTAAGACTAAGACTAAAAAAATTAAGATTAATTGGTATATATATATACAAACTCTTGGCATACTATAGAAAAAGAACAATTGAAAAAAAAAAGAAAAAAAGTTCTTGAAAGAGAAAAATAGCCTCGAATGAGTATAACAAAAATCTTCTGAAACTCTCTTCGTACAGAATATCAAAAAACACCACTCTTTGAATTTCGATTGTGACCTAAAACTCAATGATCATCATGGCAACGCCCTTTCCTTTCTTAGAACTAAAATGGCTAATTTATTCAGCGATTGATACGTGATCCTATGGAAGTATGGCATTTCTCCTGTACGATTCGTATATATTTGTTAAGTGGTTCTTTGAGCTTCGAAATCATTTAGCCCTTCTAAAACTAAAATAAAAATTCAAAAGGCTGCAGAACTACAAAACATGTTTTAAATACAAAAAAAACTAAATACTTGAAAATTTTATAAAGTAGTGAAATATTTTTTTTTTATAATCTAGGTACACAGATTTTTAAAAACCTTAAAAATATTCTAATTAAATATGATACTGTTTCTGCATTTTTGTTTATTTATTGTTAAGTGAGAACTATATAGTGAATAAAAGTGTGAATTAACTTTTCTCTTTAGGTATTATAATTTAAATAAAAAATAATTAAACCTTTATTTTTTGCCGAATAGAAAGAATTGTGTTACATATATATATATATAGCATATAAGAGAGTATAATAAAACAAATTATCTCATTCAACCTTGTTTGTCAAAAAGTTTGAATTGCTTTCGAAGGCGTGATCCAATGTTTGACAAAACTTAATGTGATAATTTATCATTTGGTGTTTTCATCAAGATTTCCATAAGTGTTGAACTCTTACGATTGCGTTTACCTTAACGGTTTTTCTAATGCAAATAATAAATTATTAATATTTTTGTATATTTGTCGAAGAAAACGTAAAAAACTTTTAACTCAGTAAAACAATGTTATTAAACAACAGAATTTAATTTAACATCTAGATAAAATTTCATTAATAAATCGCTAATGATTGCATTTTTCAAAGTATTCAGTTTAACGGGGTATTCCAAAATTATTTCTCGTGCTCTTGCAATGTGAAACTTTCTTTTAAGTAGCTCTCTTATGGTATTGTTGCAATTGTCATCAGTTGGGGACTAAACAGTCGAATTATTCGATATTCAACGCCATGTTTACTGGTATTGGTAGGATAATTGTGTAATTACTGTTGTGGGTGTTTTAACTTGAAAATAGTTGCGTGAACACGAATTGTGCTTGATTTGAAGCACCGTTATAAAATGCTGAAATCCCTTACAAAAGGGATATATTTTAATGAGTATGGCATTTTCAAAATGCCTATACTGAGACTTAAGGGGGGTTTGAAACTTTTTTCATATTAGACATTTAAATATTCGACTATTTTTGAATAATAGCTTTGATTTGAATACATATTTAGCTCTCAAAAACATAATGCAACAACACAAAGAATATTCTTATTGCAATTGAGAAACTTAAATCTATTTCCAAGAACCAAATCAAAAAGCAGAAATCATATTACATAGTATTATTTTTAACATCCATTTAAGATTAATCCGATATTGGTAAATTTGGTGGTTAATTTAAATTTCTAGGGAAGAACACATAGAGAATTATTTGAATTTATAATGGGGTAGTTAAATTATTATTTTTTATACATTACGAAGTTTAAAATTTAGATTTAGCAATATATTTGTATTCGTAAAATTGTTCGCACAAATTTTTCAGATAGCCATTTTTTCTAAAGGAGTATTTTTTTTCTAAAATTTTAATGAACTGAATTTTATAAATTTTCTATCTTTTTAAACTTCAAATTTTTCTAAGAGGTTCTTCAGAATTTGCCTTCTATTGTTTTCCCTAAAACTTTGACACCAACTTTTATTCTTCTTAAAGTTATTGAATAAATGTGTATGTGTTACAAGAATTTTCTTCTTTTTGGGTGATCTTCAAAATTTATCTAGTTCTTGTCATCTAACTCTTTTTACTTCCGATGACAAGAAGTTCGTACTTCCGTTTCTATGTCATCGTATATCAACAATGATTTTCATAATAATTTATCGAGTCTTACGGTTTAATTTTCTATTAAAGAAGCATATTTTAAATAGGTTTCACATTATATTTTCTTTGAAGAATTATTCATCGGGAGATAAATACGTTTTCAAGTCTTTCTTACAAAATATATTTGAAAAAATTAAATGCATAAGTGAAAGTGTTTCAGGGACATGGAAGTTTAGATTTTTTAGTAGATAGTTTTGTACTTTTTCTGCTCGTAGACGTTTGCTTGCTTGAAATTGCCGGTTTTTTATTACATTGACTGAAAGCTTGATTTTAAACAACAACAATTTACTTTAAGGACTAAAAACATGCTGGGTTAGAATTATCCTTAGGTTAAGCAAACTTCAAATGGTTGATGCATGTCCTTGATATTTAGATCTTTAGCATCTATTGGGGTGGGTACAAGTGTTCGGCTAAACGTTAGAAAGGTCCTCTCTTTGGCATTGCACATTTATGCTTTAATTGAGCATTAGTGAAAGCCAATTTCGGATGCAGATTTCGTCAAGATATCAGCGTAGATCTATAAATGAGTATCTATTTCTTAAGGCTGGTTATTTTCTTTTTTACACTCTCGCAAAAAGTCGATAAATCACGTGTCTTAGCCGAAATCACCTATCACACATTGGCTCATAGTTACCACCTCATCGGAGGAATTGGACACTTCTTTTGAGAATCGTAATCATTTTCTTACATTCTTCAAGCTACGTAAGGTGAAAGGCTGACCTTCATCGTAATTTATGTGGGGGAGCTTTCTTATTACGTGCATTTTCTTACAAGAAATCAAGTAGCCACACGCGTTAAACTATTTTCGAAAAATAACTGGATCCTCAACAGAAAGTCCATTTGGAAGAGAGATTAGCAACAAATTAAATCACACCAATCAATGTGAAAAAAATACGTACTAATTATACTTATAAATAAGAAAGTCTGTATTTTTTTTCTTTTTGATTGTTTATTTTATATTATTTGAAAATAATTATAATTAATAAACATATTTTTAGTAAAAATATTTAACAAACATACTAGTAACCCCCAGATAAAAATATTTTTTAAGAAATGACTTTCCCAAAATATATTCGAAAATGAAAAAAAAGTATGTTCTTAAAGTGACACCAACTGGTAGACAGCTTCTTTATAAATTTTAAAAAACGTACTCTACTCTCTTACCTCTCTCTCTCTCTCTCTCTCTTTACACTGACTATGTGATTTATTTTTTAATTCAAAACTTTTAGTAGCAGACCACTTTTATTCCATTTTTACTAATTACATATTATTAACATTAAATAATAAAATTTTTCATGGAATATATTTCAGCATTAAATGCTCCTTCAAAATTTCCTTAGTACAAAACAGCCTAAACATACTTGGAACTTCAACGATCTGCAATGAAATAAGATATCGTAGTTACCATGAAAATATTAAGAATGAAATAATGTTTAGTTAGCAATCATAGATATTATAATTCCAAAATTTGTTTCAATTTGAAAATTAAAATTATAGATTGGGAAAAATAATTATCTAGAAGTAATCCTATTAAACGCTTTCCTTGCTTTTTGTCGTTAAAAATGATTGCTCTCTTGAAACAAAAACGATTACCTTTTCCTCGGGAAAGCATCAGTAAGTATTCTTCAATAATTATTTAACTGAATAATAATTAATAGCATTCAATGAATAATAATTAGAGCTACTTAGAAACCAGTAATTGGTATTACTTAATCGGTAATTAATGTCTTATCAGGATGAATAATTATCGATATCACTTAATTAAATCTAGCGTAATTGTCATAAACAGATGCCTTTGTTTTCCTATTACAGCTAAAGTAATGCATTCAGCTATTGGTTTCTGAGATGTAATACATGCATTTGTGTTGACATATGTTACAGAATTATTTATGGTTTTCTGAAGTTACGATATTCTACATTGTTATAATATAGACAGATATGCATAACCATTGCAAAACTAAAAGTCGTGAAATTTGTCACTTATGTTTAGTTACAGTAGCTTTCTTTTTTTTCCAAGCAATAAAAATCCAATATAAAGGAGATAATTTTTTTAATTTTTCGTAATATGACACACGTACTACATAAGAGCTTGTATAGCAATACACTGATTTTAATAAAATACATTGATCTCTCTATGTTTAAAATATAAATGCCTATAAGATTATCTTTATAAAAATTTGTATCCATTTTTTTCTTACTAAGAATGAGGGTAAATTAAAGGGAAGTACTTTAATAATACGTTACAAAAAATCATAGACACTTACATTTTAGATATGTTAATGTTTGATTATAAGTTTTGTTAATAATTTTATGTTGACCATAAATTAAATGCAGTAATTAAATTATCATTATTAAGTGCACAATTATAATTAAATACCAGAAATTAAATACATCGTAACAATAAATGTATTTGCTAGTTAGAAAAATGTTCACATTTTAAATTTAATTAAAATGGGAAACACATTGGATTAACATTGATTGAAACATTGAATTTAAATTAAGGTACTTATGCATTATATATTGTGAACCAATTTTACCAGATCAAAAGACATCGCTATTTGCTGCCATCATTTCCACTCATGCGTGGTTTAAGCAGCAAAGACAGTAATTCTTGTTGAAAGGAGGGTTCAGCCAAAACAATTTAAACTGGCCTATGAAATGATAACGTTTCTATATAGTAAAAAAAATTGAAGAGCAGAAAGGCTATTTAGTACCAACTTAATATCTTCTAAGACTGTTAAAAGTATTGTTGATTGACCATAATTTTATACAAAATATCAGGGAATGTGCTTACTTCCAGCATGATAGAGTTCCAAACGACAGCCACATTTTATAATACCATGACTGGAAAAGATATGGTTTAAAATTCTTGGACCTTTTCCTGGAAATTCGCTGCAGCTTGTTTCTATAAAGAACTGTTTTTTTTAAAAAAAAATCAAAATGGCTGAGTGTGATAAAAATTTACTTTCTTAATCAAGATAATTTATCAGATTAGTGTGGTCTGCAGAAGTTGCATCAGAATGCTGCAAAAAACTGCATTGCCATACCTAATCCGATTTAAGCAGTGCGATTTCTACATCAGATATTGACTTGATTCTCTATTGTATATGTGTACATCAGCGTTTCTCAAACTGTGGGGTCCGCCCCCCTTGGGGGGCGTGACAACTCTTTGAGTGGGAGCACGAGCATATTCAAAAGTAGAAAACAAAATATTATTTAAAAAAATATTAACTTACTGAAATTAACAAACAAAATACATTCTGACATAATAAAAAATAAAATACACATTTAAACTGATATATTACACTTATAAATGCATCAATGCTACCAATGTATCCTATACCTAATTTAACAATGCCAAGTTAAAAACAAGTTTAATAATCACCATGTGCCCCATGGGATTGTCATATATAAAATTATATACAAAAATTAACACTTATCTTATTAATATATAAGGTATATAATTAATCCCTTAACTGCCGATTAAAATTTACGTGTTTCGCTTTCCAATGCCAGCCGTTTTCCACGTAGGCGCATGAATGTGATGTATTGGAGGTGGGGGGGGAGGAATATAGAAGCATATAATCTGAAATAAGTAAATCCTTCACAAAAACATTGTCAAGGTCCTTTTATTGCATTCCAAAGCCTTCAGAATAAGTTAATAGATATCAGTGCACAGAAAAGATCGTACTTCGGAAAAACGTATATATATGTCCGGGAAAATTATCACTTTGGCTGAGCGAGACGCTTATATTCGCCGGTGGCACTTTACAGATTAATATCGTGTCGTATTTTTTACGTCATAGTTCAGTATTATATAATTTAATATATTGTTATTGTATGAGGGGGCGCGAAGAAAATTTTGATGGAATATAGGGTCGCGAATGTTGAAACTTTGAGAAGCACTTGTGTATATATATTGTGTTTTTACAACATCTGAGAATGATTTATATCGTGTAAATGCGCATTAAATGAATATGTTATTGTGTATTTATAAATATGATACTTAAATGAGGTAAATCATCCGTTCTGCTTAATGTTGTACGGCAGTAAAAACAATAAATGAAAATTTATTTTCTGCTTAAAAACAGAACACATAATTCTCAAATACAAAATTCTGTTCAAATACTTTTTACTACATTTCGATAGTCATATCGATTTTATTTTTATTTTATTTATTATATTCAGGATTTCAGAGTATTGCACAAGAAAATCAAACCCACCCAAGAAAGGTTTAGAGCAATCAAGAGACAGTTTTCTGAAAACTTTCGACTAGTGTAACCAAAAAACTTATTTTAAAGAAATATGTGGCATTTAAAAATATGATACGAATCGATTTAAAGCATTTCCTTTAATTCCCGCTCTAGAATCTAAAATGTATGAACTCTCGTAGAGCTAAAAGTACAAAGTTCTTAAAGTTCTTTATTTCTCTACTGAAACTAAAATATAAATGTCATAATACAGGAATAAAACTGTGAATATAATTTTCTTGAGAAAATATTTCGATAACAGTAGGATTCTCCCCGACAATGATTTCTTGGAGGAAAGCAAATTAAAATTCAAAACCCCATCTGCAATACTAGAATTTTATAACTTTTTTGGACTAGTTCCAAAGATATAAATGTTTTTATTATACACTGTATATTTAAATTTTACTCATATATTTCTTATTTTTTATTATCATAATGGAATAGCATACGAATGAACGATATATGTTCCTTTTAAAATTTCACTGTATCTAAAATACAAGAATAGTCAGATGGCAATGAAGTACATGTAAAAAGATTATATAAAAATAAATATGTGGAAAAAAATCAATAATACACTGCTGGCCACCGTAAATGCAACACCAAGAAAGACAAGAGATAGCACAACAAAATTTATTTTGTAGATAACATGTTGACCAAGTATCAAATGATTAAATTTATAGACTTATGAGAAGTGTGGTTCCTGCCAGAATCAGTAGCCAGAGTAGCCGTCATTGTTGGAGTCACCGCTGCCACACGCTCGGCATTGATTCAGAGATCTTTGGATGTGTTCTTGGGGTACAGCAGACCAAGCAGCTTCCACACGTTGCCAAAGTGATCTGGTGTGGCAGCTGGAGGTGCTAATCTGGGTCAATCGTTGAGCAACCATGGACCACATGTTTTCTATCGGCGAAAGATCCGCAGAAAGAGCCGACCAGATAAGCAATTCAATCTGGTGATTGACCAAGAACCTTTGGACAATGCGTGCCACGTGTGGTCACGCATTATCCTGTTCAAATATGCTGTGGCCAAGCCTGAAGGTAAGGAAGGACAACTGGCTCCAACACCTCGGAGATGTAGCGCTGGCTGTTTAAAGTACCGGCAATGCGTACTAGAGTAGGCGAGAGTGATATCCAATACCGCCCATACCATAATACCTGGTGCAGGACCAGTGTGGCAATGCATAACGCAGCTGTTCAGCATCCTCTCTCCACGGTGTCTCTAGACTCGAATCCGACCATCGTGGTGTTGCAGACAGATACATGACTCGTCAGTAAAGACAAATTCATTTCATTCTGCCACCCACATATTTCTTTCATCGTACCATTGGCGGCGGAGACGTCTGTGGTTCTGCGTCAAGGGTAGACCAAGCAATGGACGTCTTGCGGACAGACCACTCTGCTGTAAACGGCGTCCAATGGTACGCGCAGACACTGAATGATGCGTTACAGACTCAATGTGCTGTGCTATGGTTCGTGATGTGACTGAGCGATGCGTCATTGCCATGCGCCCAAAATTTGCCTCACCTCACGTGAAGTGGAGCACTGAGGTGGATGTGATCGACCAGGTCAATCCGTCGTACCCTCCCGCATCCAACGGTCATATATCCGCATTACAGTTGTTTGGTTTCGTCCAACACGACTACCGATTTCCCTGAAAGTTAATCCACAATCTCGGTAGGCCACTATCCTTCCTCTGTCGAACTCGGATACTTGATCAAAAGCTGATCGCTGTTTTCTATGAGACATAACTGATCGTTTTTTGAAAAAAACCACAAGAAAAACACAATTGCCGAACTTGAAATCTCCGAAATCTCCAAGTCTTAAATAGCGCTTTGAGGTGGCGCCACAGGTGTGTGTGATGTGTGTCTGCGCTGAAATTCTAATCATTTGCATATCTCTCCTCCGCTAATGCATGTTGTAAATTTCATGTTATTTGCGTGCTTCCTTCAGGGTGTGTTGCATTTACGGTGGCCAGCAGTGTAGTTCATTGTGTCAAAATAATTCATTATTTTATGATTAAGCAGGAATTTCCTAAGTTCGTATTTTCTCTGTTGTTCAAAGACATTCATTGTCAATTTGAAACCAAAATTAGATTAATATGTATGCTTTTGCAATCAGTTTCAATTATTATTTCTGAAAAATCTATTTATGAAAGTCTTTGAGTATTTACTGAAGGTCGTTCACACAGTTTTTGGAAGCAATTTTTCAACTAATTTTCTCGCTTGCATTTTGTGATAAAGATTTGGCAATTTCAGAATAATCTTTTGCTAAGATTTTCATTTTATTAAAATGTAAAATATAATATATTTATTTTGAAAAAGGCATGTAAAAGTGATATATGGCTCGAAGGTTTCGTAATTACGCTTTCCAAGGGGACGTATTTGTATCAACAAATTAAAAAGTGGTGTAAAAATCTCGGTTACTGCATTTAAATCAAAACTGCTTACAATATATTAAATCTGAAAGGGAGAAAGCGTCTAACAGTAAAAAGTAAAAAGGAAAACATGACCACGAAACTTCATCCTGAGACTGTTCAAACGCAGGCCTTGAAAGGAAATTTCTGAACCTAAAAGAAAATCCACCAACTCAAAAATTCATTGTATCTAAACTAAAAATGTCGTCCAGAACTGTAATTAAAATCATTAATAAGAATTACATTTAAAACAGATGATTAAATTTGCAAAGTACGTCTCCTTTTTAAAACATATCGCTTAAAGAAGAGCAATTTGTAGAAAATTATATAAAAAATACCTCATATAATAAATAAGATCATTTTCTATTGCTTAACTAAGGGGAATGACAGTACGAAATTGCTTCATCAGTATACAGTGAAGTTCCCATGGAGATTCATGATAGTTGCTTGATTTTCTAACAACGGCAAACTAAAATAAAAAAAGTCTCAAGTAAAGTCAAAATTAATTCACCCTACTATCAGCAAAATATTTTAGAGCAAAATTTGCAGAAGAAATTTCAACTTTATATGGAAAGGACATCGATAAAATTGAGCTTCATATTAACAAAGCCTCTAGTCTCACACCTAAATAAATTGCCACGAATTTAGCAAAGAAAGAATCAGAAACAGGAATAAAATATATCCCATCTGATGAAAAATTTGGAAAATTACCCTACACTTCTGCAATGGACTTTCGTGATTTCGGATTATTAAAATGAGTTTGGGTAAACGGGATCCAAGAGCACTGAACGAAAAACGGTTCAAGAGAAATGGAATAAAATTTTCATGCTAGTTCTAATAAAATGTTTACTTTCATGAAAATACCTTACTAGAGCTATTGTCGAAAATCATGGCTATCAGACAGAAGCAAATTTTTACAAAAAATTCAGTAAAAATTAAATAACAAAATAGTTTTCATAAAGTACAAACGACCTTCTGTATTACTAAATATTAGAATTTAAATCCATTATCCTTAATAACTTCAATATAATTACTTGATAATTATATATATATTATATATATATATATATGAATGAAAGTATAATTAAGCATTATTATCATAATTAAGAAATTTAAACATGAAAAAAAATATAAAATAAGTAAGGTATAGAATTTAACAAAGAGTTATAAGGAATATTTAAAAGGAAGAAAATACAAATAAACAAAAATTAAAATTAATTCAAGGGAGTCAAAAAGCATTTTCAATTTTTGGACCGAATAAGTAGGATAAAATTAGTTCAATGATGCCAACCTTCACCCTTTCTGACTTAGTAGATCGATGAAGAAACAAAAGATAAAAAAAAAAAAAAATCAAAACTGAAATATAGTTATTTACGTATAGGCTTCCAAAGATATTAAAAGTCGTATATTTACACACACACACACATTTCGAGTCAACACCAAGACATTTTATTTTGAACTGTCTTTATTCCATGGAATCAATTTTGGAAATGCTTGCTAAGAGAGAGAGACGGACACGTGTTATGTATCAGAGTAGGCGCCCTTTTAAAAGCCATATGTTCTTCAAGTACGCTTCTTATTGAAGAGGTATATTTGAAAATTTAAGCATTACATATTAGATAATAAAAATTAATGGTTGGAGTGGCAAAGTTCTGTTTAGGGCCATGTGTTCTTTATTCCCGAACTGGATAATAAATTTAATACTTGAAGATGTAACGGTGAAATAAAAGTTGGAAGTGGTGTAGGGATTTAATTTTAGATCTAATTAAATTATCCTTACATATATATACCTTAAATTACTTAGAGCAGCGATATTCAACCTACGGCCGACAGGCCACATGTGGCCCACCGAACCCTTCTGAGTGGCCCGGTCATTGCTTGTTGCACTAACAAATTAAATTATATCCGAATAATGTATTAAAATGAGTGAAAAATTATATCAATCACATGTTTTAATTTTGCGATCGATGTCGTACTAAAGCTAATTACGAGATAGCTTTTTTTTCCTTTTGTAATTGTAATGGCTAGAAATAACAAATAACAGTGGAGTAGCAACCCTTCTTTTTGGTGGATCTAATTTTGAATCTAATTTTAAACTAACGCTCATGTCTACCAAGCAAAAAATATCTAAATAGTGTATGCTGTTTTATGACAATTGGGATCTTAACTATTTCGTAGAGAAAGATAGACATGGATCAGCAAAAAAAAGCTGTATTCAAAATGTCGTAGAAATGTTATATTTAAAGTATAATTTTGCTGGTCTCTGTACCACTAAGCACAAATCTTTCAATGGCTCTTTTTCTTAGGAATCTCTTTCAAGACGAGATAAATTGGTTTTCTTAAAAAAAAATTTTTGCAAAAGCAACAAAATATTTGGTTAGGGTCGGGGGGATCATTGAAGAAAAGAAACCTAAATTTCCCCACAACCGGGTAAAAAATGCACAAAGCCTATTGTGTTTTGTTATTTGAGCTTAAAAGAGTTTAATATAATTTTAAAATAAAGTAAAAACATATGAGTTTTTTTTATTTTGTTCAATTTTATGCCCTTGATCTTATAACCCCTCTCCTATTAATGTTCTTGTTGCGGCCCACGGGAAATAGTTGTCGCATTTATGTGGCCCTCCGAAAAAAAAGTTTGCGAACCCCTAACTTAGAGAGCGTGAGAGAGTTAGAAGATAAATACTTTTGAATCCATTATTAATTTAACTAGATACGCCATAATACTCAAATTAAAAAATTACTTCTCTTATAAATATTAAACTAACAGGAAATAATTGTTGGTTATTAAACTATAATCTATTTTAATTCTTTAAGAAGTGTGTAAGAATCTTGAGAATTTGCTTGATTTCTTAAAATTCCGCTTATGCGTGACTACAAAAATATTCGAACAATTCAAATAATCCTAATTATAAAAGAATTATAACATCTTTTATAATGGTTTTATTTAAAGCTCGCACGATATTTTTTTACAGTTTGTATTTTATTTTCGATTATTAATACAGGAAAATCCCGAAATAATCCAGTAAGGGGATGTAATACTGTAACGATAAATTTCAGCGTCAAATATTTTTTTTTTCCTTTCAAATTTTGATCTCTTTAAATGCACTGCGTTATATCAACCCTTGGAAAACAACTGTCCCATATATTTCGTGCGTTTTTCCATATCCATGCGCTTTCCCTGCGATGGAAAAATAAAGAGCAAGAAATGGAATAGAATTTTTATCCAATTTTATCTTCAAACCTTATCTTTCCGACGATTTCTTCGACTCGTACATTCTCCCTCCTTTCGCGAGATTTTAGACGTTATCGGTTTTCCGTCCCATTATATTATGGAGAGTTTCTATAAGTCACGGAGTTGCAGGTTCTTTGGAATAAAATGATTTTCTGTCAGAGGAAACTTATTTTTACTATTTTAAAAGTCCTCGTCGAACTACCGAAGTTGGTAGAAAGTCGTATGATAATCCAAAAGAGAGAAAGAGGGAGAAAATCTATTAAGATCAGAAACTCATTACATTTTTTATCACGCCAGACATATTTCATCCCTATGTTTGAATTTATCGTGAGATAGAAACTTTCGCTCCTGATATGAGTAATAACTTTTCATTACGAACTTATTTCGCTCGATTTGCATAGCTCGTGTTTTACCCGGTTTCCTGAAGCTAACAAATTCTATTCAGAATGTACGTTTAAAATCCATCTTTCGAATTCTGAAACTTTGGAATATGTTCGTGAAACATTTGAATCAGATATGTGCTTTTTCGTCATTAAATTAATTGAGAAACCAACATTAATGTTTAATGAGTTTATTTGTAAAAGGATTTGATTAATATATGATGGAATAATATTTTCATTTTCAAATGAATAAAGTATTAAAACAGTGCAGTTTAAATGTCATCCGGTTAACTTTCTGCTATATTACTGGGTAGTATCATAGGTAAATTGGAAATCCGATTGTTTTTAATGAATCTGACAGATTTATTAAATATTTATGATACATTAAACACACACTGCTTCCATTTTCTAATAAAAGAGAATGGTATTTGTTCTTTTGAAATAGAAGAAAATATAAGAATAAGAACATTTTTTAATCATCAGAAGTATTCATTGTGAGCAATGTTTTAAAAGACTAGTTATTTTTGTTCGTTTGTGATGAATTAAAATTGTGTGTGTCGTTCAGGATTCCTTATTAATTATAATTTCGATAGTATTAAAACCATGTTGAACTTATTAAATGAAAATACAAAAAAACTTACATTTGACTCTATTATAAATATAAAGAAAAAGCCTACATACATATTTGTGTAGAAATATCTTCGAATTTAAATTTTAAATATGATATCATTTTATAAAAAATCACATGATTGTAAACTAGAAAACGCATTGAGAAGTACGATTAAATATAAAAATAAAATATCTACTGCCAGAAAATACGTTTTTATAAGTATTTCTTATCATATATATAAAGGAGAAAAGCGACTCACTCACTGACTGACTGACTGACTAATCACGATATCTCTGGAACTATTCAACCTACAGACTTGAAATTTGGTAGACATGTTCCTTTCATAGAGTAGACATCAGCAAAGAACGGATTTTCCGAAATTCGAAACGCAAGGGGCGTTAAGGGGCGTTATAAATAAAATTGCTTCCATGTTTAAACTACTTGATGTACAATTTTGAAATTGGGTGAGCAGATTCCTTTCAGAGAGTAGAGATCCGCTACAAAATGAGTTTGGTGAAAATCGACCTCCAAGTGCCGTTGCAGGGGCTTAGGGGGCGTTATAGATAATTATTTCCATTTTTAAACTATTTGACGCACTGTCTTTAAATTTGATAAATAGATTCCTTTCGTAGAATAATGATCAGTTACAAAACAGGTTTTGTGAAAAGAGACTTCTAAGTGGCGTTGCGGAGGATTAAGGGGCGTAATAGATAAATATATCCGTTTTTAAACTACTTCACCTACCTGCTTGAAAATTGGCAGGTAAGTTTCTTTCCTGGAGTAAATATCCGCTACAAAATGGGTTTTGGGAAAATTGACCCCAAAGGGTGTTACGGGGGTGGGGGTTTAAGGGGCGTTATAAATTCCGATTTTTAAGTTATTAGACGTACAGTCTTGAAACTTAGTAAGCAGATTCCTCTCATAGGGTAGAGATACGCTATAAAATGGGTTTCGCGAAAATTGCCCCAAGTGGCGTTGCGGGACTTAAGGGGCGTTACAGATAATTATTTCCATTTTTAAACTATTAGACGCACAGTCTTTATATTTGATAAATATATTTATTTAAGTAGAGTCAGCTATAAGAAGGTTTTGTGAAAACAGACTTCTAAGTGGCGTTGCGGGGTATAAGTGGCGTAATAGATAAATATTTTCGTTTTTAAACTACTTGACTTAGCTGCTTGAAAATTGGTAGAAATGTTTCTTTCATGGAGTAAATATCCGCTATAAAACGGGTTTGGAGAAAATTTACCCCCAAGGGGTGTTGCAGTGGGTTAAGGGCAGATATAAATAATTATTTCTATTTTTTAAACCATTAGACTCACACTCTTGAAATTTGGTAAGCAGATTCCTCTCATAGGATAGAAATACACTACAAAATGTGTTTTGTGAAAATCGACCCCTAGGTGGCGTTGCAGGGGTTCAAGGGCGTTATTGATAATTTTTTTGCATTTTTAATTAATTGGACGCACAGTCTTCAAATTTTACTAAGCAGATTCCTTTCATAGAGTGCAATCCCCTACAAAATGGGTTTTGTGAAAGCAGACCCAGAAGTGGCGTAGCGGGGGCTCAAGTGGCGTTATAGACAATTATCCCCATTTTTAAACTGTTAGACGTACAATCTTGAAATTTGATAAGCAGATTCCTTTCGTAAAGTAGAGAACCGCTACAAAATGGGTTTTGCGAATATCAACTACTAAGTTTAATTTCGGGAGTTTAAGAGGCGTAATCGATAAATATTTCCATTTTTAAACTATTTGATCATCCTGCTTGAAAATTGGTAGGCATGTTCCTTTCATGGAATAGAGTTCCTGTAACAAAGAGTAAAACGAAAATTGACCCTTAAGGATGTTTGCGAGGTCAAGAGGAGTTACAGAAAAAAATTAATGTTTTTAATTGTTAGACCCATATACTTGAAATTTGTTAAGCATGTTTCTTTTGTTGAATAGAGATCCACTAAGAATGTATTTTAAGCAAATAAAGTTCTTAGGGGGGTGCAGAGGGTTACTGGGACGTATTGACAAAAAAGGATTACTTTTTTAGAGCTACAAGGACTATAATAATGAAATTTGGTTTGCATTTTTCTTTGGTTGAATTGAAATCCTCTAAGAGCGGTTATTTTGGAAAACGGCTCTCAACGGGATTATTGATAGTAAAACTTCTTTTTTTCTGTTAGATTTAGACTTGAAATTTGGCTTGCATGTTCAATTTACGGAGTAGAAATCCACCGAAAATTGGTTTTGCGGGAATCCACTTGGTTTTTGGGTTACGAAAGAGCAAATATCATTCTATACTTCAATTTTAGAGATGTTTAGAAAATACAAATTAGATGAGTTCTGCCCTTTTTTTTTTGCGACAGTTAAAGGTATAAGTATATTTTTCAATACAATCGAATTCTTAATGCTAGGACTTAGATATCAATAATTTATACATATATATATATATAAGCAGTAAAAATTTATAAAACATCAGGAAATACCCAGCGAAGCGGGCGGGTAACAGCTAGTCATATATATAAATGAAAGCATGGTTCTTACTTATTACCCGTGTAGCGCAAGAAAATTTAACTAGATGATCCTGTTATTTCGTTAAGCGAAATGTTTTATGTTAAAATAATCTTCTGGATGGAATTACTTTAATGTTAATTATGATTGTGGAACTAATCTGATATCGGTACGTGTTACGGATTTATCTGCCGTTTTAAACTTTCGCCAAGTTGGAGTGATAAAATTACTATGAAATAATATTACACTGGACGCCAAAGAACTATCTGGCGTGATTTCAATATCCAGCGATTCAAATAAGTGTCAATATTACTTTTATTGTTTTGAATATATTCCAATTTTAATACTTAACCTCATTTTTCTCATCATTCATAATAAAATAGTACGTTAATTTTTGTGATTGGAATCTTCTCGAAAGTAATTACCTCCGTTTAAAGCGTATCTATACTTTTATAAGCGGCAATTTTTAATTTTTAGATATTTTCGTAGTGAAACGTGCACCTCCCTTTTTTATGAAGAAACCTGAAATGTACGTGCGCAATGCTCTTACGTTTTGTAGTCATTTATTCGAGGTATAATTCCAAGCTTCAGAAAAAAATATAGTAAGTATACTTTTAAAACTACAACCATCTAAGCTCATAAGGAATGCTATTTCTTTTAGATAAACAATAATTCGATATGCATGTAGGTCTAATATTTTTCTATGATCATACTTTTATTTTATTTTTAAAGCTCTCACTTTTATGCACTGCGTATAAAGCGCACACTTAAATTTTGATCTTATTTCTTATATCAAAAGTGCGCGTTATAATCCGAATATTACATTACTTTCCAGGCCTTCATTTAAATGTCCATTGACCATTCCATTTGTTCAAGGAGTCGCAAAATTTAATCGATGACAAAATGAATGGATAACTTTAGCGTAACTTATGGATGCAAATGTTGCCTGCTCACATGTATATCGATTCTCTCTGCATCAAATGAGACACTCTCAAGCGTTAACAAGTATAACTGATAAAATTCTTGACGTTCTGTGTGGTTTTCAGGAAAAGTTCCTATTATGTTCCCTTAAAGAGGAACTCTATGAGATTAAAACTATAACTGAAAGGGCTTAGAACAGCGATACTCAACTTGCGACTTACTGGTCTTTTCTGAGTGCCCGTTCATGGCCCGTTATACTAAGAAATTCAATTATTTAAGAACAATGTATTAAAATTTCATCAATCAAACAATCAAATACATCAGTTTTACTGTTGGTAAGAATTACTGGGGCGAATTGTGGGATATTTTTTCTCTCTTTGTCACTGTAACGGTTAGTGATAAATAATAGGGAAGTAGCGACCATTTTATTAGTTAATTAGTTAATTACCATTAGTTAATTTTTAATTAACTCTCATGTCTTAAAGATAAAAAATATCCAAAGAAATTAGGTTATCTCAAGACAATTGAGAGTTTGACTACGTTGTAATTAAAAACAAACAAAAATCAACAACTTGTCTGATTTCTCGTGATATTGTTATGTTTAAAAAATATATAATTTTACTCGTCATTTTACCATTGAACGCAAATCTTTCAATGACTCTTTTCCTTGATGTTCTCTTTTAAGAAACGATAAATTGGCTTTATTCAAAAATATCTGCAATATCAACAAAGAATTTTGTCTGTGGCAATGTCATACAATACAGAGGTAATAAAGTCATCCTATGAATAGCATATTAGTGATAGTTTAATAAAAGACTAAAAAAGTTGTAAGTTTTTGCTTGTCTCATGATTCTAGTACCTATCTTGGCTTTTGTTAATTGTACTGAATAAAATTCAATCTAAGAAAGGTTTTCCGAATTTTTTCCGATGAAATACCAAACTAGAGACATAGATTATGTTGACATTATTTCCACTTTTTGCTAGAAGGTAACAAAAAAGATATAAACAAAAACCAGCATGTGTATTGCATCTCACAACTAATTCTAGCCTTCTTTTTTGAGACAAATTCTGATTGGATATTATCGCCAGTGAGTGAGTGAGTGAATATTAACGTCCCACTGCTCAGCTACACGAGGGCTTTTGGGGACGGTCCGCGTAATTTCGAACCATGGTCAAGTGACGCGGACGACACCTGAGCTGGCACCCCCTCTCCTAACTACCACACCACACCAACGGGAGGACGTTTGAGCTCTCGACAGATTTAACGTGCATTGCTCCCCCACACGGCGGGTCTTCAGTGGTACTGGGACCGAACTCATGACACGCTAGCCACGATCCGACGCCTAGACCACTTGGCTACCGCGGCCACGATATTATCGCCAGATGCACCAATGAACATTACAGTTTTGAGTTTTCCTGCTATGCATCTATTAAGAATAGAATATGTTGCTAAATTTTAAAAAAATGTATGTCTGTATATCAAAAACTTGCTGCAACAAACGTTTTCATGGAATTATATGATTTAGAACTATGTAACTATATCCTGGGGTGTGTTTATTTTTGTCTAATGCACTTTTGTTCATGCCAGAACGATTCATCTTCCACGCATAGGTTTTTGTCGGTTGATGAACAATGTATTAAGCTGATATGAACCACAGTTTTCATTTTTTTTTGTGCATCTGTATATTGCCTTTTATGAATTTTTGTAAAAAATTTGTTTCGTGATATTTTTATCAATCAAACGTCCCTGCTTATGTTTACCGAGCCACCTTCATTCCAATCGATAACTCATTTTTTTCCAATTTAGACATCAGATCATGTTATTTTCGAGTAAAAATTGTAAGGAATTTACTCGCCTTCACTCAATACGCAATTAAACCTCAATTGGTGTTGCTAATTGATTGCCATGAGGGCAAAATCCATATCCATGGTTCCAAATGTTCTATCGAAATTCAACATGTCCTTTTTACCATATATATGATACCCTACACTGTCGGCTTCAAAAATTCCCACACAATTCTGATAGTACTTTAAAAATACTACTGTCATAAGTATACTTAATCCTTTCCTTGCTCTTGAAAAGTATTAACATATAAAAGACACCTCAATAATGTCTTTAATTCTTAGAAATTCATCGACTTATATGTGAACTTCTCTAGTTGCTAGACATTACGATTCAAGCATGTTTGAATTGTATCAATAAATTATGTATGCATTCGACAAAAAAATATTTTCCATTGTTAGCCTGTTCTCAGGGGTGTCAAAAATATATAATATATTAAATATAAACAATCTTTGAATAGGTATATTTCTTTGAGGTTAAAACTAAATCATTTTATTCTTTTACATATTTTTTATAAAGAAATAAAGTTTCAGAAAAGTAAAACATGTTTAAAATATAATCATAATCTTAAAAAAAATAAGAACATGAAAACAAGAAAAAATTTGTGAGAACTATACAGTAAGAGAGTTTTACGTTGTGCAGGATATTCTCTACAACAATAAGCCTAATTACTAGTAATAATTTTTTTAAAAATTAAAAGTTATATATATATATATATTCTTATGACACACTCTGTACTATTTTTATATAAATAAAATAAAAAATAACATTTTTTTTTAAAATAAAAAAGTAATTTTTTTAATTCTTTAAATTCATTTCTGGAGAATTATTTTTATTCACAGTGTTTTCACAGCTTGAAAAAGTACAAATACTTCAACAGTTTTTACAATTTATTTCAAAATTCTAACATAAACCACAAGTTAATTTTTCATTAATTGTTAGTGGTTTATGACACTTTAAACCTGACATTGACAAAATAGAGCTACAGGTTGAAATAAAATCAAATATACGATATCCTTTGAGTTTTCACTAGTACCTGAGCTTTTTTTACAAAAAGCATACTTACCGGCATATTTTTATTCTGCAACATATAAATGACATACTTTTTAACATATTAACTTCCTTTAAATTTTCTTTCCTTGAGGCGTTCGCCCAATGGACTTTTCTGTGAGTATTTATTAAATTAATCAAATACTCAAATAATAATAAGCGCTGCAAATGTCTTCAATTTAGAAAAATGTTTTCAAAAAGCGTATGATAAAATAAACACAACAGAATGAATAGACATCAGAAGAATGTGTTGAGTTGCAAGATTCCTTCTGATTCGCCCAAGTGTTTAAAATGTTTCATGAGGCTTATTAAAAACAGAAAAATGAAGAATAAGTGCGCGTAGCATGTGCCCATTTAAAAGCTGATACTACTAAATTGCTGCTTGGAATTTTTTGAATAACTTTCGAAGTTTTTAGAATATTGCCACGTGGTTAGTATCAAAATGTTCAGAAGGAAAGGAAAAATAATATACATATATATATTTTGAAAATTCGAAAAATCTAAAGATTAACACCTCTGAGACTTCCTAACGGAAAAAAAAGCTACCGAAGAACTATTGTATTGGATTATGGATAACAAAGCTCTAATGAATTTGCGATTTATATCATATGACCTTTTTACTTCATCTTGAAATCTTGATTAACCAGTTCTATGATTGCCATATAAGTCTTGCATAAAAGTTTTTATAGAATGGTGGAGCCCATCATTAACACAATTTTACTTTTATTACATTTTTCAACCATTGAGACTACACTGTACACGTTTCCAAAATTTTATTGGAGACAGTAACAGTAAAAATAATTTACGTTTTATATTCAGATTATATTAATAAGTTGATTCTGAAAGTAAAAAGTCAGTTTGACCAGCCATTATTTTACAATTTTAAAAAATAAGAAATTTAAAATTTTTTTCAAACTTACAAAAATTTTTTTAGTTATATTTAAAGTTATTTATGTTTACTATATTATTTCGAACTAAAGTTAGAATGGATTTGAAGATCTGTTTATTTGTTGAATTTTAAAAATTATTCTTTTTTCGAAATTTGGAAATAACCATTTTTAAAATATTAATTTTAGTATTTTAAAAAAATAATTAGAGTTCTCAAACCTATATCCATACTAATACTAGCTCTTATAGAACATACAATTTGGAGTACATATAAAAATACTAAGACTTTATCTTGAACAAAAAACTCCTTATAGGGATTAGAAAACAATTATATCTTCAAAATTGAAAGTCTGAGAAAAACACATTTAAAGTTTGTTAAATCATAAAGGAAAATATAAAGATTCCTGTAAAGCTCTAATTATCAATGTTATTTTCCAACTTAAGTTCTATATAAAAACACTACTTTAATTAAATATAATTGAAAATATTTTTTTTAATTCAAAAAATATTTTTGTATAATATTGATAGCATTTGTGTTACAACGACAGTTTATTCAGCCTAATCATAACACACTATTTTCACTAAAGCTTTGAAACACAGAGCATTTATGTACAAAATAATAAAAATACAAACTCAAGCTAAAAATTCCCAGGTTTGTACATAAAGTTTAATTTTTCCCCCCGTTGGGGCAGTTTAGAATGTTTGAGGGTGTGTTGCACATTTTTAAAATACTAAAATGTAGTAATGTAATATGTTTCCTTTAATGTGGTTTGGTACATCATGTAAATTTTCAGCTTTATCTGCAATACTTGAGTTCTAATACTTGTATTCGAAAGCCGGCTGAGGGCTATTTTTAGATACATCAGTTTCAGCAGTATTCTCCCTCTTTGAAAAACTGTTTCTCAGAACATCCTGAGAAAGTTTTGGCGATGGCATGTTCTCAACAGGAAAAAATTAATTTTAAAAACTATTATTTTTACTATTATATAAACTATTTTTAAAAAAAACAAAAGTTGGCAGTGAAATCAATCCTAATTAAAAACCTCAAAAAACTCAAAACATAAAAACGCAGATATGATTTTAGTAATGAAAATTTAAATTAATCACAATATCACTCTGACTGTGCTCGAAAATATTTTTAATTGATTCATTAAAAGAGTTGAAAATGCTTTAAAATGAAACTAAGTTTGGAAAACTTCAAATATCTTAAAAACTAATTTTTAACCTGATCTAAAATTTGGTGGCAAGTTTCGCAATGATATGGACCACAAGAAAAAATGCAAATAATCGGAATTTTGAAATTTGTAGTGCATTTTATAGACCTAAAATTTGAAACGATCTTTCATTCTAAAAATATCTGTTTGTCTTGGTAAAATAAAAAAAAGTATTTCAGTAATTTTAAATCAAAAATGTACATGCAAGTTAGTGAATTTTAATCCAATAACACTGATTTCAGCCAGGAATTTAGTAAAAACTCTTTTCTGTCATTCTGCACTTGATAAACTAACATTTCAAGTAAAAATAAATGAGGCTTTGTCAAAAGAAAGTTTGGCTTGTATGACTGTAAAATGTAAACGAAAGGCACGATGACAGATGAAAGAAAATCAAAGCTATATACCCATAGCTCTGTAAAAAAATATATTAATCCGAGAGTTGATTTTTTTGTGAGTTTGTTTAATACAGAGAGTAGCATTGTATTAAAATTAAAAAAAATGATATTTAGTATTTTGATCAATTTTCCACATTTTAAATTCTCATGTCTTATAACGTCCCCCCCCCCAATTAATCCTCAAGTTGCAGCTCAAGTGAATTAGCCCTTATATGTATGTGGCCGGCGGAAAAAAAGATTGAGTAACTTAGGCTTAGACTATAAAGAGAGAGAGAGAGATAAGAATCCATAGATTTCATCATAGGAAATCCACTCAATCGTATCAGAGTCGGTGAAGGCAACAGTAAAAAAATATTTGGTATCATTTAAGTTTAGTAAAATTATTTATTTTATTTTACAAAAATTCCACTCACTACAACAGAACCTATGCCATTAGAGCACGTGCTCTCCAATATTTTTCGACAGTTGAATTAAGACTAATTAGGGCAGGTCACACTACCAAATTTTTATCTGTCATAGTCTGACCAGAGTCACACAGAGTACAGTCCGGTAAATTGGCGATACCAATTCTGTATAGATGCAATCTCAGACAGTCATGACCTGTCAAAAGTCTAAAAGGAGTCACAGCAGCTTCTCTAGGAGCCCCTGGGATCCAGCACTTGTCCTTGATAAAGATTGCTCATTTCTTGTCATTCGACTTTTCCGAAAATTCTATTTTAAAGTTATGTTTAAAGAGACCATATTAGAAAAAAGCCTTTTGGAATTAAAGGTTGAAATTCCCGCGGGTCTTTCGATAACAAGGGCGCCTTTCTTAGCAAGAAAGTCAGCATGCTCTTTTCCAGCAATGCCATAATGAGCCGGTATCCATTGAAAAGAGATTTTTTGAAGAAAATCTTTTAAAAGAACAATCAGCATTTTAAAATTCTTAGTGAATTACAGAGGTAATTTTGAGATAGATCTTGTAATGCTTATTCAGAGTCAGAAGAGATAACGGCCCTGTTGAACTTGTAGCTTCTTAGTGATAGTTGCTCGACCGCTACTGCAAAAGCTTCAATCTCACCATCGAAGGCAATAGTAAAATTGCTTAGAGGTAGGTTTTGGTAATAAAACTGGGAGGAAATGTATTGGAGTAGTTGTAATTTGTCAAAGAACAATCTAGACGTGTTGTTCAAATGGTAATTAGACAGTGCCCATGCTATTGTTGGTTATTTATACTTGCTCCCTCAACCGATATAGACTTTTTGGTTGACTTCGGTGCAGTTGTAAGATTTCCTATTTAAGATGACTACTCTCATTTCTCAATGTGTATTTTTTACGAAAATCTTAGAACCACTCTCGATATCAAAACTCTTCAACAAGTGTTCAAGAAAATTACAATCAAATTCTTTGATAAAGTAGATTCTCATGATAATAGAGCAATAACCACAATTGAAAAATACAACTTAAATCCTCTTTTTAATAGTCAACGTAATATTCTTTATTAATTTCTTTTTTCCACTCACTATTTCTACTCCAATTCAAAATTTTCCATTTTTCCGTTCTCAAAATCAGCCGAACTTGCTACCCTTCCAGTGGGAGATGAGCAGAACGGCCAATAGGAACGCGAGCTCTGGTATAGCTCCGGCGGCCAGAATCGCACCATCTAAGACACATACCCCTCCTAGAGAGAATCAAAGGCTGCTTTCCGATTGGTCAACACACTCTCACCCAACGGACAACAAAAAGCCGTCACCGTGAGGCAGCCATCCAGACCGAGGGCAGTTTTTGACGGTGCAGGTTCTCTTGCGTAATTCGTGTTCTCCACCTCACCCTGAATTTAAGTCGACCGCACTATGATCCAGCTCGCAGGAGTAGGCAGCAGCTGACATAGAAACTCATTCTTTCACAAACAATAACTCACCACACATTAATATAAATACATTCACTATAAAAGTTTAACACTATTTAAACTATTAATGTATTTTCTTAATTCTTAAAAGTATTTTTCAATCAAATTAAATTTATTTTTCTAAATTGCTCACGATTTTAAATGCAGTAAAGGGCTAAGGTAAAGCCGAACCCAAGAAACGCCCAGTTTTTCCCAAGATAGGAGTTTAAGCTTCCCTGCGGGAAACAGGTTCTCCATGATATATTAAACCTATAATATGTATTTGTTGATATTTTGAGACAAAGATTGAGAGAAATGTGAAGTTTTATCAACTCCACTTTCTCTTCATACAAGTGGAATTCAATTTGTAAGCAATCTACCTATATTCATATCCCCATTTTTTTTTGTGGATATAATTTGGCAACCGCATCACGTATACCCTATATCTATAGTTTTGATACAGTTGCTGTTTGAGAAACCTATTCAACTGCTGAATGGAACTCGCTCACCGAATTATTTAAAATAAGTTCTTGATAATGAATGAAGCTAAATGAAAGAGTTTCGGATTGCATGATTAATATAAGTAATAACCTACGTTGATCTCAAATGAAAATACTCATTATTGAAATATTCATTAAAAGTGATGTAAAATCTTAATGAGAGATGAGAGAAATACGTTAATTTTGATGTCATCTACACTATTTTACTGAAATATAAGTTAAACTAGACAATTTTAATAAGCCTTTCTTGAGTTCTAGAATGAAGGTAAAAAAATAGAAATTTATATAACTGTTAACATATTAAAGCACAAAATGAGCAACAAACAATGCCTAATAAATATCTTAACATAAGTAGAACAAAACGACATCAAATTGTGAAACTTTGAGCTAAAATAAATTTGCTATTTGACGTGAACTTTTGAATTCAATTTCGAAAATCACTTTTCCTTAGTTTCAATACTTCCAATCTATGTTAAAAATATCTACTTTTTTGCATTTGTAAGTTTGCATAAAATAAATTTAAATGCGACATTTATTTTTAAAGCTTTTATAAAATTAAAAATTCTCATTATAAAATACACAGTTGGTCTTAAGCTTTCACTTAACTTGCGAAATTTTATTCAATTGAATAAAAAAAGTATGTGGAATAATTTCAAAACAATTTTTCCCGATTTAGTTTTGTTTAAAATTTATCTCTTTCTCACCAATAACACTTAAATAAGATTACACTTTTTCTGCTCCATCGATTTATTCTTTAAGAGCATTAGCGGATATGACATTCCTTTTCAAGATTTTATCCTATAAAAAACTTTATTTACAAAAATTTGAGATTAAGTAGGCTCAATTTCATGATTCCGCGATGTCTAGAATTTCTGGATTAAATTTCTAAGTCTCTTAAAGTAGTAAATCTTTTTTATACTTATATTTATTACTTAGAGATTTAAGCATGATTCTTTAAATTTCTAGATGCGTTTTTCTCCTGAAATAGGACAGATTAAATAACGATATTTGACATTTATATTTTCTTTTAAAAGAGCTTTGATTCGAGAGAAAAGTTTTCAAGGAAGCTTTGATGTTTATAATTAATTTATTCCTTACTGTACTTTTGTTTTGAATAAAATAGCAATATCAATACTGAGATATATTTAATATCTTTAATAAAAAAGTTTTTCAAATACCCTTATTGTGTTCGATATTAAACTAAAAAATAATATTTTAAAGATTATTTCAATATTATTTTAAAAACTTATCTTACCATTAATTTCTGCATTTTTTTTAAAGTTTCCAATTAATCAAATATAGGAAAATATGAATTTAGAAAAGTGCTAGAAGTTTTATTTAAAACTAGCAAATGACAGATTAATTATTCAAAATGCATATTTATAGTTCATATTTTTTTTTAAAAAAAATAAAGGAAGTATTTTTCTAAAATAATATTTTCAGTTATAATGATTAAATAAAAATGATTTTACGCAAACTTTTAGATAGAACAAATGTTTTCAATTATTTCATTGTTTATAAAAATATCGATAAAGGATAAAACGGGCATTTTGATACGTATTTTTCATGTATTTTTTTTATATAGCTTGAGGGTGAATTTTATCTTATTTGTGTTTCTTGTGAGTTAACACAGCGTTTCTCAAACTGTGGAGCATGCCTCCCTAGGGAGCATGATAACACTACAAGGGGGGGGGCAAGAGTATATTGAACAGTCAAAAATAAAAGGTTATTTGAAACAAATTATTAATTTACGAAAAGGAAGCGAAACAAAATACATTCTAAGAAAATAAAAAATAATATACACATTTACACTGACATAATACATTTATAAATGTATCAATGCTGCACAATGCATTTTATAACTAATTTAACAGTACTAAGTTAAGAACAAATGTAATAATTACCTATAAGCATGTGATAAAATTATGTGCAAAATTTAATACTTACCTTGAAAATCTGTAGGGTTATAATTAAAGAAATTTTGAAGATTTTTGTCAAAGCATATTATTATTGAATTCACTATATTACTATTGTATTAATGGGGGCGTGAAGAAAACTATGATTGAAAATTGGGTCGCAAGTATAGTAAGTTTGAGAAGCACTGAGTTAACATTTTAGCTCAAAATTCAGTATGCGTTGACGGCTGCGTGTATTTAAACATGGACAAATGTCAAAAGAAAATAACTTTTGCTGTAAAAGCAATGCTTATTATTTTTTACCATTATATATATATATATATGTGTGTGTGTGTGTGTGTACTTTTTATGTACTTAAAAGATCTTGACATTTGTCTTTAAAAGATAAACTTTTTAAAAAAAGTTTTTTATGATGTTTACTCGCATTTTAGTTATTTAAAATTCTTTTTTTACTTATTTAAACTTGTAAAAGATTATACATATATATGTGAGTGTGTTTGTTAATAGGTTGAAAGAAGCAGAAATTAAGCATTTTATACACAAAATATTTCAAGTTACAGTTACTGTTATTTAATATTTTTAATTAAGAAATTTATATTGATAAATAAAACATAATGATGATCGAAAAAACTGTTGGAAATTGTATTTAGTTCTAAAAAAGTAATGATTTTAAAACTCTTATTCAAGTTACGTGAAAAGCCGAGGTAGACAAGTGGTCAGGGTATTGGGCCATAGTAGCGTGCCATGATTTCGAGCCCAGTACCACTGAAGACCCGCCGTGTAGGAGGGAAATGCACGTTAAATATGTCGAGAGCTCTCTAACGTCCTCCCATTGGTGTGGTAGTTAGGAGAGGGGGTTGCCTGCTCAGGTGTCGTCCTCGTCACTTGACCATGGTTCAAAATTACGAGGTCCGTCGCCAAAATCCCTCGTGTAGCTGAACAATGCGACGTTAATATTCACTCAATCCAGATACGACAAGACTGATTATTTCTTTATATTTTACATGCTAATGACCCATATAGGAAATATCAAATTAAATTATTTTTAAATATTAAATTTTAATGGTATTGTGCTGTAAATATTATTATAAAGAAAAGAAATGTTTTTGAGCTTTAAGCATTCAAGTAATGTTTTTAAAAATTTCAGTGACACGATGAAAAATTTTAAATGCAGTTTTCTTTTTGTTTCTTTTTTTTAAAAAAAAAATATATAAATTTTTTTAAAAACACCGAATTTGACAGATGATTTTATATTTATTAAGATTAATTAAAAATTATTATTCAGAAAGAATATAATTTCTAAGAAAAAATATATATGTTTACTAAAGAACTTGGATGTTCCAGAAATGAAACATTGATGTCTAAAGGTTTTTTTAACACAATAAGTTTACTTTAAATACAGAAACAGAAGAATGGAGAACAGAAAAATTTCGTTGATAGAACTTCCAGCAAATATTGACAAAAGATATTTATGATTGTTGATTTACTTCTCGATTTCCATATATCTTCTCATCCTATCCCCTATCTCATACGTTTCCTGAAAGCTTTTCAAAGTAGCAAAGAGGAAAGTTTGATAACCGAAGTGACAAAAAATACAAATTTGCAGTTGGATAGACAACACTGTAGCAACCACAGCATTCAATTATTCAACACATAGTCTGAGGATAAAAAAAAAAGTTTTTGCTTGATTCGTATTTTTTCTGTGAATAATAATCAGGAATTTAGCTTCTACTTTTTTTAAAATTGCGAAAAAAAGTCAAGTTTTACTATTAAATATCGTTAGTCGTACATTAAAAGAAATGTGCAAAAATGTTAGAGCCAAAAATATTTCATTCAAGGAATGTTTTATAAATAATATAGACTTCTTTGAAAGTTTTCAATGAATCATGTGTGTATTGCATTTAACTTAAATTTTTTATCAATAAATAAATTGCTGCCTTTCGAACATTGTGTGGTGTTAATAGAGATAAAATCTATTTAACATAATCGAAACTTTATAGCTTGTGTTAAACACGGATTTATGATAATAATTGAGTTATTGATTGTAATTCTGAGCAGAATAGATTTATAATGAAAACACAGCTGTTTGGAACCGTGCTGACGTAATTAATAATTGAAGTGTTTCTCTCGGAATCCATATATAAGATACATTCCAAAATATTAAAAAAAATGTCGAACCAACTGAGGGCTCCTGAACGGGGTGAAATTCGGTAAATGTGATATACATGTCTTATACATGTTTTCAAAACGTATTGGTGAGCATCACTCGATGTAAATATTTCATTCAAGAACCATAATTAAGGTATCCGGCTACCCTAAAATTGGGAATTCTGCCAAAAATTGATAATTTTTTTATGATTTTATTTTATAAGACATCTTATTAGCTTTATAAAAATATCTTGTTTACAATTTTCTGTTCTCTAGAGCAAAAACTGCAAGGGTTTTAGTAAAAGAAGATGCCTTTACTTTAAGTAAGATATGTCATAATTTAAAACATGTTTTACTCGAGATGTGTTTTTTTTAAATGCTCAACAGAGGGATTGCTCAATAAGTTTTGAAAATAATTAACTTAATTTTTTTTTTGTGTACTCTGTATAATAATGGAAGTGTTTTAACTATTAGATTTATCAATCATTGTTTTATAACAAAATTTACAGTCCCTTATGTTAATATAATCAGTGCTTTATTAAGCAACTTCATATAATAACTAAGATAAAGTACTCTAGCTTTTGTAAAAATTAAAGTAACTCTTATTCTGAAGGTCATTTTAAAAATGAATAACATAGCAACA